>JACMIF010002922.1:0-16153 GCA_014805445.1 Diplogasteroides magnus
CCTCCACCACCCCGACCCGTAGTAGGTATGTTGACGGGCCAGGCCTGTATCCATAAACGTTAGCGATAGCGGTTCGCAGACGTGCCTCCCCATCGTATAATGACGCTTCTTTCGGTCAGGCGAACGCTCATGCGTTCGGGCCCCGATCGGTTGACTATAATTATATCGGCTGATAATTGCGGCAGTATCATTAGTCGCCTGGAGCTGATTAGCGCTCTGACAGTCTGTCTGAATTGCACGTTTGATCTTGACCCTTCTGTTCCAAGGGCCCACTATACAAGACAGAAGGAGAGTGGTCACAGTGCGAATTGGTGACCGCCAGTGATGCCGCGTTCGTATTAGTGGCCTTGGCGTTTTTATATCCGTGCGGTCAGGCTGCCGATCAAATTTGTCTGTTTCCTTTTTTATTAAACTATGCTCTCTTACGACCTAGCGTTCCTCTATTTGTGGCAGAGCTGGGCTAGCCCCAGGATTTACGGGGGTGAACCCGCAATATTTGGTCATTGGAATCCTGACCAGCTCTGATTTGTGGCCTCCCTGGTGATGGAAACTTGTATTCCCTTTCTCCTTGCAGCAGTTGTTTGATGTTCTGCTGTCACCATTCGCCTTTCTGTCTTTCCCTTTCCCCGTTCTCGTAACGGAGGACGGCGCTCCTCTCTTAGTCACCACGCGCTGTTGATCGGCCGCCGGACTGCCGAACAAAAACAGTCCCTGAATGGCGAAACTACTTTCCGGAAACGGTTGTGAAATCAGCGTTTCTTTAGACTCCGCCCCTTTCTATTTTAGTTCCGCCCCTTGTGGTTAAGTCCTCTCCCTATTCCCCCGTTCCCATAACTGTAGAACGCCCTCTGTTGCTTGATCTAACGCCCATGTGTTGTGCATGCTTGCTTGTTTGTTCCGTTATCACATCATTACAAATCCTGTCCCTTTCAGTAGTCCGCAGCGTTCGCATTTCCGGTCTCCGCACTATCCGCAGTATGTCCGTGTGCGCCACGAATGGAGTCAAGGTAAGCAAGCTACCGTAATCCGGACTACAGTGAGATTCTAATGTCGCCCCCCCCCCGATTCAGGCAAAGTACGAGAGGCTGTCGCAGAACATCAAGCCGACCCACTACAACCTCGCGCTGACGCCCTCCCTGAAGGAGTGAGTGGCGGGAAAATATAAATTTGAACTTGCTGAAACTGGAATGAGGGCCTGAAAAACAGGGAATGGCGCAATTGGGAAACTTAGTACTTTTCTAATGGCGAAATAGTTCACCATTTTTGGATGATATCAGGGCCCCCGTGGAAAACCGTGCAAAAAATGGGATGATATCAGTAGTCTTTCACATTTTCTAATGAAACGTGTGCCTAGATGGGACTTGGCCATTGTGCAATAGACCCGTCAAACATTCCGAGGGGTGGGTGATGACGCCTTGAGATCATGCGATTTCTCGGAGAAGTGTGTCCGTGTGCGGTGACATTTGGCTGCTGCCCTCTGATTAGAGAACGCATTTTGGAAATTCCACCCCCCCCCCTACACTCCATGGTGCCATCTGCTTGTTAAAGTGAGAGACAACTCCTCCGATGAGATTGGAGAGGTTAGAATGTCCAAAAATGCGTTCCTGATAAGTGACCATATCACCATCGCCCGGCCTTTCCGTCACTCGAGGTGATGGGTTGAAATCTGCGAAAATGTACTGATAGGACGAACGATTCGGAGAGATTTGGAAGGGGAACAGTTGGAAGAATGCCGTCATCGGACTACGAGATAAGACTATTGGAAGTAGGGTTGCACTCCCAATAAATCTATCAAGAATTTCAGAGTCGCGGGGCCGAGACCCAAAGTTGTCATATTTTGCAGGGGTACCCCAGTAATTCCAAGGATCAGCCCATTTCTGTTCCGAGATGCCCATGCTATTTCATAGCGAGTAGTCTGCACATTCTATGACAAAATTGTGGAGTTTTCCCCACGGAGTTATCTATTTTCGGGCGTATCTGTTATTTCCCAATCTAGACTTATCACCTAGCTGATGCAAGGGTCTATCGCCATTTCTATGCGAACTGTGCTTTGTCAGCACCTCACACGTTAGAGGGGCAATATGGATAAGCTATCGAATGGAATTTATGATTTTCGGGATCGTTGAAAAGGAACCCTGTGATTACAGGCAACATTGGCAATATTTTCGACGTCTTTGGGGCTTTTCAATGATCGGCGATGCCCTTTGTTCGGTCAAAAACACAAAAATGTACTTATTGGTTATCGGTCGGTTTCTATGTTTGTTGTTGCCTGAAGAGTGAGAGTACATTAGGAACCACGCGGGAGTGTTCTTTTTGATCAACTGCACTATGGACCCGTTACCAGGGACCATTGTCCACTGATCATCTGATCAGCTTAGCGAATAAGTCCCATCCGACCAGGGCACCCATCCTGCGAAAGCGGGATAAGGGTGACGAAGAAGCAAAAGCACTATGAACCCGTTGATTTCATATGATGATGGCAATATGTCCGCCTAATCTTCGAATAGTCAATTATCTTGGTGACAATCCATGTCATAAAATAAAAAAAATTCTGTTACTGGTATCTTGCCCATGTTTTTTTGTTGATGTCGAACGGTAGTAAGTGCGTTAGAGCCATGCGGGAAGTGTTTATTTTTGCTAACGGTGCTTACCCGTTGTTTTGGTGTGGTGATGGCAATATTTGAGTCGTCGTTGAGAGTAATACATGATTTGCATAGCTTTCGTTGGTCTAAAAAACTCAAAAAGAACTTTTCAGTCATATGTTGGATCCATGTTTTTTTAATATCGGAAGGGTGAGAGTACATTGGGAACCATGCGGGAGTGTTCTTGGCGGGAGTGGAGTGCGGTGGTGTGATCAACTATGGACCCGTTGGTTTCATGTGACTATGGCAATATGTCTGCCTGCAGCAGGGAGACTTCTCAATAGTGGTGATCCTACCGTTGATAGAACAACACCAAATGTTTCTGCCATATTCTTAGCTTATTATGCCATATTCCCTAGCTTGTCTGAAAGAGTTGGATTAGGAACTATGCGGGAAGTGGGATGAAAGATCCGTGCGCGATGGACATTTGCGCCATAGTTGTGAAATGAACAGAAGCGCCATCTTTCTTAGCTTTCTTATGGCGCTTTTGTCCATGGCGCTCGCATCTTTCACCCGGGAAGTATTGTTTATCGAAACGGTGTCGATCTCTTCAGCTAATGACCGGACATTTGAGCGGGAAGCATGGACAAGAGGGAGGTCAGCTGATGGTTTCTGATTAGGTTTTCTCTGCTTCTCTCGCCTCTCTTCACCCTCTATACTCTCTTTCCCCCTCGGTTTAATCGCTGAACACTGACTTTGTTGCCAGTGCCCGGCACCTGGGATGATAACAAACAGGTCGTATGAACTTGCCGTTATTGGACCTTGTTCCCACTTTGAGGGAGGAGAGATGAGGGCGCAAACTCGCGTGAAATAGGTTTCACGTGGTATTCAATTGCGCTTGGAGTAATTGCAATTTGATTCTACGTACTGAATTGGGATGGATCATCATCATCATCAACTCTATTGCGACATAGTTTACAATGGGGCCATTATGCATAAGGTGATGCAACTGGTATCGAAAGTTGGTTAGGTTGGGTGAGGGGCAAAAGCGGGTCGGTGGGATGTACAGTAAGTCACTTTCCATCTCGGGGCGGGTCTGTAGAGTAAGATTCTGGGACCCAAGGGCGGGTTGGTGAGCTAATTGTAATATGGCTCGTTCAAATCTCCAGTCATTTCTCTTTCCTTCTCTTTCGCTCGTTCATTTTCCACGCGAAAGAGAAGAGAAAGAGAAATGACATTTCGAAATTTGAATTCGCGCGCAAACCGTTTTTGCCCCATAACTTCTTTGAATGGCTTTTCTATGAAATGTGCAAAACAGTAAAGTTTCTCTACTCGATGAGAGCTGCAACTTCACTGTTGAGGACAAATCTCTGGACTCAAAGGGGAAAGAGATAATGAGGGGAAAGGAACGGTAGGGGGAGGCTAAAGGAGAGAGGGGAGAGAGGAGGAGAGAATAGAAAGCCCCCTCTCCCCTTTAACCTCCCCCTCCCCTCATTTGGCCCTCATTATCTCCTTTCCCTTTGAGTCCAGAGATTTGTCCTCAACAGTGAAGTTGCAGCTCTCATCGAGTAGAGAAACTTTTCTGTTTTGCACATTTCATAGAAAAGCCATTCAAAGAAGTTATGGGGGAAAAACTGTTTGCTCGCGAATTCAAATTTCGAAATGTCATTTCTCCTTCTCTTCTCTTTCGCGTGGAAAATGAACGGGCGAAAGAGAAGGAAAGAAAAATAATTCGAGATTTGAACGTGCCAATAGAGTTGCCTTTTGGAAAGTGACTGGGTATGATTTGTGTTCGTTTGCAGTTTCTCGCTCACTGGAAAGGTCGACATTGATGTCGAGGTGAAGGCGGAGTCGCAGTTTATCAAGTTGCATGCCGATGGACTGCAGATCAGCAAGGCAGACATCAAGCTGGCTGACGGAAAGGGTACGGTAGCTCACCTCTCGGCGGGTCACACACGTGATTTCTCTTGCAGTGGTGGAAGGCCGCGTGGAGTACGGTAAGGAGACGCTCACACTCTCCCCGCCCTCGCCCATCGCGCCTCAGAAGGTATACGGTACCTTTTCGTGGCGGGATTTACCGATTGACATTCAGGTGACATTGTCGCTGACGTTCGTTGGCGAGCTTCGAAAGCACATGAAGGTGGGTGCATTTAGCCCTTTTTCCCGTTTTTATGTCCTGTTTCAGGGTTTCTATCGCAGTACGTACAAGGGGGAGGACGGACAGGAGCGCATACTGGCCAGCACGCAATTCGAGGTAAGGATGCAAACCCGGCTGGTTTATGTTTCATGCTGCTATAAAATATGATCGTCTTTAGCAGCTTGCAATAGTAGAGCAGTGAATTTGCGAATAAGTGAATCTAATAAATTGGTCTTGCATGTTTGGAATCGAACAATATGATATTGATGTGTCTCGTGGTCATGGATGACCGACTATGGTTTCGTTACGAATGAAATATGATGACCTTCTTTGTAGTCGACGTTCGCCCGCCAGGCGTTCCCGTGCTTTGATGAGCCCGCGTTCAAGGCCACCTTCGATGTCCAGCTGACTGTGGACAAGAAGCTCACGGCGCTGTCCAACATGGTTAGTTGATTGTGAGAGGGGAGGGGAGTTGGGGCGAATTGTGAAGTAGATATATGCGCCGTCGCTGCTGACATTGTCACGGCCCAAGTGTCATTGGCGCTTTTGTGATTAACTCCGCTGGTTCACTTGTGGCTAACTTTGACGACACATAAAAGTGCACTGGAAGCAGGCGTTACATGACAAGAAATTGGTGTATTTGTGGAAAAAAAATGTATAAATGGAACCAGTAGGTTTTGTGTCTGGTGTTGCAGATTTATGAGCAACCCGGCGCTTTTAGTGATCATGCTGGAGCAACCAGTGACAGAGAGGGAAATGAATATCAATATGCATTTTCTTTCGCATTTTAATTCAGTTATCTCGCAGAGCGCACAAACACCAGCTAGCAATGCATTGCAAGAGAAAATAATGCACTTTTATATTCTTTTCTCTTCTGATGTTCACTGGTGGACAATCATTAGAATGCCGTGTTCGGACACATAAATTTGCGCTCGCACACACGAAATCCACTGCTCCCATTGATTGATCAAGGCTCTAGTGCAGCTTGCGCAGCACGCTGCAATGGCTGCAAGTTAGCCGACTGGCCGCAAAGTAGCAATATGAGCTTCCTCCACCCACCGTTTCTTTTGCAGCCAGTCCAGTCCGAGTCTGCAGTTGGCGACGACCTCAAGGCTGTCAAGTTCGCCCCCACGCCCATCATGAGCACGTACCTGCTCGCGTTCGCCGTCGGAGAGCTGGAGTACATCCAGGTACGGTAGTATCGTCAATCGATAATCCGAAAAGCAATCGATACGATGCTTTGCGTGTCTCAACATCTGACCCATGGGGGGTCCGGCATACTGTAATTGGTCCCTTATTCAGGGCAAGACGAAGGGCGGAGTGGACGTGAGAGTGTACACGGTGCCCGGCAAGAAGGACCAGGGCAAGTTCTCGCTGGATCTGGCCATTCGAGCGCTCGATTGGTGAGTGTTGGATACTGTACGATTGAGCGGGAGTACGGCATCGGGGTATAATTAACTGGTTTGTAAATATTTACAGCTATCAACAACCTGTGACTAACGAGTTTGGAATCCCATCACAGTTTAATAGTTGTTCTGCAGCGAAAAATCACGGGGTCGTAGTGGAAAAAAATCTAAATTTTTAGTACTGATGATAGTTTATTACGCTTGGAAGGAAACAACTGGTCCAGGAGCTCATGAAACACTGAACGTATTTATGAGGATGATCTTTTGTTCAGGTACGGAGAGTGGTTCGACATTCCGTACGCGCTGCCGAAGTGCGATCTCATCGCGATTCCGGACTTCCACATGGGTGAGTGGGTGGGTGTACTGTAGGGATGGCAGGGCGCTAGGTACTGTAGTCATGACTACTGTAACAACCTGATCTGGGAATTTGAGTCTACTCTGACGCTGGGCGATTGTAGCTGATTGTACATATTAAATCTCAAGGAGCACAGGCTCCCAGATAAAAATTGTAACCCTGCGGATCGAGGTTGCACTGCAGCTATTACTCGCTTGTGAACGAACAGAGGTAGTAATGGTGGCCACCCGGTTGCGAAAAATATATCCCAACTAATTAGTGGATGGGCAATAGTTTCTTTTGCTTAGTTACCGTAACCCTCTCCCGTTGCAGGCGCTATGGAGAACTGGGGACTGGTGACGTTCCGTGAGGTCGCCCTCCTCTTCGATCCCGTCAAGACGAGCAACAGACAGAAGGTACGGTAGCAGGGTCAATCGCGATTGCGACCTAACCTGACATTCTTGGAGTACGTTATCTACAGCAACCACTTCTTGCTTCAGGCCTACATCGCACTGGTCGTGGCACACGAATTGGCGCATCTCTGGTTCGGCGACCTCGTCACCATGGTGAGAGCCGATACTCAGTCGATCGACCGCTCATATACGCAGTCAAAATTGCACTGCTGTTACTCTGATGTCAACGACTCATCTACGCATCCGTTCATTGCAGGTCTGGTGGACTGATTTGTGGCTGAAGGAGGGATTCGCGTCCTTCATGGAGTATCTCTTCGTCGGACACAACTACGACGAGTTCAAGATTTGGTTGAGGTGAGGAGATGACTACTCAGGCAACCGATACTCAGTCATATACGCAGTGGATTTGTTCATAGTCATTACCATACTCGTTTCAGGTTCGCTCGTGATGAGATCTCTTCTGGAATGCACCTGGATGCTCTGAGGAGCAGCCATCCCATTGAGGTTGGCGATTATCGATTGATTTTGTGCTCCTGTGATTATTGATTGATTTTATGGGCTTACGGTATCTATTGCTAACTGGGCTAATTGCAGGTCACCATTGACAACCCGAACGAGCTGGATGAGATCTACGATTCGATCACGTACGCCAAGTCGAATTGCGTGAACCGCATGCTCTGCGAGTACCTGGGAGAGGAGACATTCCAGGTGGGAGACAGCGATGGGTTACGGTAGTCGGAGACATCGTGGTGGGATGCCAACAGCTGCAGTTTTGAATATTATGTGTGTTTGCTGAATGATTATTGAAACAAAAGCCGAATTCATCACGATCAGCTCTATCGAGACTTGTAGCAGTTAAATATAGCCCTTGAAACCTAATTGGTGCGGGTTGCAGAGGGGACTCCGCATCTACCTCAAGAAGCACCAATACGCCAACGCCGTCACTGAGGATCTGTGGGCAGCGCACTCGGAAGCCAGCAAGCAGGTACGGTGTCATTGGAATACGCTAGATTGATTATTGATTAGCTTGGATTACGGTATTTTCGTTGCAGGACATCAAGAAAATGATGTCGGGCTGGACTCAGCAGATGGGTTTCCCACTCATCACGGTCTCCGAGGACACGTCTGATGGCAGGTACGGTAACGAGAGTACAGTATCCTGATGATCTCTAAGTCTTACAATTGTTTCGTTTGTAGCATCCCTGCACACATTCTTGCACAATAACGCGTGTTTACCTCTTATTCCTTGACTTTATCCGTCTTGTGGTGCTCGCCTATTTCCCTGGACATTTGTGCTACAGCTTTCCAATTTTACCCTTTACCGAGCAGCACAACCGCTCGACCACCTCCTATGCACCCCCTGTGTGAATGATGTTTGCAGCCTGCCTTGAGCTAATCTACCGTAGTCACGAGAGGGAAGCTACCGTAATCCTATGCATCCTACAGTAGGTCTGACGGGAGGGATTACGGTGTGGTTGCAGTGACGATCACGACGCTCCCAGTTTCTTTGGCCGCATCTTCGACTTCTTCGCTTCGTTCTTCGGCGGCGGAAAGTGTGTGATGTGAATGATGAGAACTGGGCCATGGATGCTAACGCACCAAACATTAATAATATATGCATGACATTATTTTGTTATAAATATCAATAGAGGCCGTGGCTCAGCCGTTTCTGTGCTTGAGTGAGCGATTAAGGGGGATGGCATCACTTGCGCACAATGGCCTAACTATGTCAGCTCTGAGCTTCATGAGATGATATCAATCGGAAAGTTGCTTATCATGACAAGATGTCCACAAATGATGTCATTCCTGACTTGGGCCATGGATACTAACGCCATAACTATCAACAATGAAACAAATATAGTTGTTTCATCATAATTGGCAGTAGTGTCTTGTCGCCCTGGCGTATTTTTTATTCTGTGAAAAGCGTGAATGACTTGCTTTGCATGAAGTTATACCCGCTTGCTTGTGGTAGCAGTTGAGGAATTTAGGAAGCTGCTGAAAGGATTTCATGTTACAATCAAATTTGGTTTTACCAATTGTTAAGGAAAAATATTGGCATCCGATTGATATATCGTTGACAGCTACAGTAATCACATCTCTCGTTACAGTACCCGCGTCCTGAAGCTCAAGCAAGAGCGCTTCATCGTCGACGGCAGCAAGGACGAGGCGGGCAGCAAGTGGATTGTGAGTTGGAAAACCCGACATCATTATGTTTCATTAGTTTGTTTTCCCGAAAAGTGCAACCTGGCACTGTTATGTTTCACCTGGCGAATATGAGTCGTTTTCATATCACGACTCGTTACCACTCCGGTACATGACTGCCTATAGAAAGAAAATAATTACCGTAACCCGTTCAGGTCCCCATCACGGCCATCGTTGGTCCCAACGCGAAGGAGGCGCACAAGTCGCTGCTGAATAATGCAGAGGGAACGATCTCGGTGGATGCGGCGTCTGGAGAGTACATCAAGGTACGGTAACGGAGGGGAGGTGATACTGTAGCTGAGGATTACTGTAATAACACACTTGTATGGTATCAAATAGTCCTCGCTATGAGCTTGCTAGCCTTGGACTATAAGCTATTGGCGTTACGGGTTATAATGCTTTCGGTCTATGGACTGCGGTATCCAATCAATCAATACTTGTTTTCTCAGCTGAACGCTCGCACCGGCGGCTTCTACCGCGTCGCGTACTCCGAGCAACTCTTCGATTCACTCGTCAAGGCAAGTTTGAATTCCCGCGTTTTCGCTGTAAGACCAGCTACGGTACCCCAATCAATACTTTCAGGCCTTCCACACGCTGCCCCCTCTTGACCGCTACGGATTCGCCTCCGACTGTTTTGCACTGGTTAGTCATTACAGTATCTTTTGTTTCGTGCTAAACGGTACAGTATTCCGGTTTTCTTGGTGGGAATCTGATATCGATAGATTTTAGCTTGTGGCCGGCAAGTACACGGCGCGTCAGTTCCTCTCGCTGGTCGCTTCCTGCAGCAACGAGGAGGAGTACGCAGTGTGGGGTACGGTAGCCTGTTTTCCAGTTGAGACCCAGAGACGTGCGATCAATAGAGTAATGACAATCAATAATCGTCTGAACTTCTGCTAATACCCTATTGTATTGCAAACTACTGTATTATACTGTAGAGTGCAGTGGTTGATGAGTCCTGGACGAATCCTACAGTAGCCTACAGTAGTGCCAATCAATAATGGATCGATTATTGAGGAGCCCTCGACGATGGCCTCCAGTCGATCAGCAGCGTCCTCGCGCAGGCTGACGAGTCTCTGAAGAAGCGTCTCGACGCCTTCGTCATTCGCGCGATGGGACCGCTCATGACGAAGCTGGGATGGGAGCCCGCCACTGGAGAAGGTACTGTAACTGCCGTAACCCATCTGAATGTCTCACCAAGAAGATGCGATTACTAGTGTATTGTAATATAGTGTAGATTACTGTAAGGATTACGGTACACACTACCGTATCCCGCTTACGTCACATTACGAGAATGCGATTATTGCAGACTCGCAACGCAGCATGCTCCGTGGACTGGTCATCAATCGACTTGCCAGGTCCAATCACGAGGAGACCATTCAGGTTTTGGCATCGTGCCAATTTTTTTGGCAATTTGAATTCACTCAGGCCGCACTCGCTCTGTTCGCCTCGAAGAAGGCGGAGGTCAACGCGGACATTCGCTCGCCCGTCTACGGTATCGTCGCGCGCAACGGCACCCAGGTTTGAATCTCCCGCCCACTGTCCCTGAATCAGGGTGGCGGGAAATTTGAAGCCCTTTTTACACTTATCCTGTTTGAGGAGCAATTCCGTGAGCTGCTCAAGGTCTTCGAGACGTGCGGATTCTCTGAGGTTTGTTGGGGTTCTTTAACACGGTTCCAGCTCGATTCTGGGCTTTGAAGGTGTAATAAAGGTGTATTTTGAGGTGGAAAGGAGCTGCATCGTGTCGCTGGCGCAGGCGTCCGATAAGAAGCTCCAGGAGGAATTCTTCGACTACGCTTTCAAGCAGGTATCATGAAGAAGAACTTCTTTCGTATGAGGGGGGGGGGGGTGATACCAGACCGCAACGCGATGATGCGGTGGTAACTAGGGAACGACTTTCGGGTAATGTCATCCATTGGCACGGGTGTGCAAACCCACACTGGGGGCTTTTGCTTGGGTTGACGACAGAGATGATATGAACTGGGTGGTTTAGTTTTAATCATGGCTTCCTGGATTTCTTCACTATTCTTGTAAAAGTGTAGCCTGGAATTTTATCTCTGCGCCACGTGTTCTTGCGAATGTTTCCCCCACTCCTGTCGGTTTCGGGTTGGTGGGATAGATTAAAACAACTTGAGCATGACTTGATGTCGATATCTCGTTGAGTTTTTTTCTTATTTCGAAATGATGTGTTCAGAAAACGTTGTTCTCTGACTATAGTATCCTACGGAGTGATACCGTACCCTCTTTTCAGGGCAAGGTTCGATCTCAAGATCTGTTCTTCCTGATCGCCGGAGCCGTGACGACGCCCGCTGGACTGGAGCACACTTGGAAATTCTTCAAAGTAAGCGGGATCCTTCATCGAAAAGCAAGGGTACTCACCGTTGTACCGTACTGTGACGATACTTAGAATTACGTCTGATGGTTCTTTTTTATTATTGATTTATGCAATGTGGGCGGGATCACTTAAGGCGTTTATGACGTGACTACAGTATCCTTAGAAATCGTTGTGAGACGTAGTGTCCTTCCAGGGCGAACAATCCCTCCTGCTGTCGAAGCTGGGCGGCGCCCAGGACTCGCTGTACCAGCGCGCCTTCAAGTACTCTGCTGAGGGCTTCTGCAGCGAGGCTCGTGCCAAGGAGGTTGAGGTGAGGAGCATCAAAAGATAACGGTTCTAGGCTGGGATCGAACCCTGGTCTTAGCGATTTGGAGACAGTTGCCTCATCCACTGAGCTATGATAATGATTGGTTCAGACATTCTTCTGCTCCTGCAAGGAGCTCGAGGGCCACGTTGCCGCGCTTGACCGCCCCATTCGCCAGGTTTGGAGATGCTTTGGGCTTTGCATTGGGGTCTCTGTGTCAAGGTCTCCTAACAGATACGGGATTACTTCGGGAATTTATATAATGAGTGCAGGGGAATTTCTTCTGATTCCCGGATCCTAGTGTATTGTGGGCTACTGTAGGATTACGGTCAGGGTACAGTAGTAGGATTACTGTAGCAGGATAGTACTACAGTAACCTGCTCATGTCCGGAATGCCCGGTGTATTGTAGCAGTACCCGATTGAATGAGGTCGCTGTTCAGGTGACCGAGCAGATCCGCGTCAACGAGAGGCTGCTTTCCTCCAATGCCAAGTCGATCGAGTCCTACTTCGCGGAGAAAGCATTCTAAGGAGTCTCACATTCTCTCCCTCCCCCTCCCCAGACTAGGTGAAGGACAACTGTGACTTTGTATTGACGCCATCACTGTGTTCATGTGTCCTTTTGTTTAACATTTTGTCGCAGTTGTCTTTCTACCACCTTGTGACCCTAACCCGTTCTACCAACAAGTAGATTTGTCGCCATCACTCTCTCTGTGTGTGTTTACTGTATGTTATCGATCGATTTGCAAGCGAGAGAGTACTGTAGACGATTCTGCCTCCCCCTCTTGTGTATTCCTTCATTATTCGCATCTCTCGGCCGAAGTAAGCATACTTAGGATATTGTTATTATCACCCATTGTTTTGAAGCCTTGATTTGTCCATTTATCCCAATATTTCTCATTACTAAACCACGATCTCTTGTATATTTATACTTAGCACGACCCTCTTTTTTCCCGGTCCTCGAAGACCTCATCGTTTACGATCAGTTAATTCATTTGTTCCCCGTAGTAGTTTCCCTGAATCAGTGGATTACGGTAATTGAAGCAATCCTAGGAATTGTTTTATTTTTTGTTAGATCACGTCACAAATTACTTCGATAAGTTATTGTTTTCATTTTTCCGGTTTCTAGATAATAAAGCAATGTTTTAGACGTTATGTATTATGCTGCAGAACAGATACACATTCCCCTGTGAAACTGTAGATGCTTTGCCCCCACGCGTTCTGTCATTGGTTCATTCTCAATCTACTGGACTTGGACTTATGGAACGTTTTTCGTCAATACGCACCGGTTGAATCATTCTCTGTCACTAATCATAGACGACCAGTCGGAATGAGGACACAGACGAAAGTCGTTCCCTAGTGCTGAATCTCGAAGAGGATTGGTCGAACCTTAGACTACACGAAGTTCCGAGTAAGACATGTGACATACAAACAAATATCAAGCAGAAGTGTTTGAAACATGGACTGTTCGACTGTATGACCGACTGTTTTGAGTAATATCAATTTTCTTTATCTGTGCAAAACTAAGCATCCTCTCTCTAAAATTCACTTTATCTCGCCCCAATTCATGCATTTTTTTCTGTCCTGCGAATGTCTTCGTGTACGTCTTCGCCTTCTGATACGTGAACTTCTTGGCTGAAATGAACTCTTACAGTAACCCTCTCATCTGCTACAGTAACAACAGTATCCCGCACTGGCTACAGTATACTTTCTTGACTACAGTATACCTGGCGATACAGGAGCAGGGGGAGGGGGAGGAGGAGGGGGCGCAGCCTTGGGTGGAGGAGGTGCTGCAGGGGCTCCTCCCTTCTGAAACGAAGTTACCGTAATCCCCAGCTACCGTATCCCTACAGTACCTTTCCGAAGAGTTCGTCGTCCATGTCGACATCGTCCGAGACGCCCTTTCCACCACCAGAAACATCGACAGGGACGAAGGCAGACTTGTCAGCCATCCTTGATGGGCGAAGATGAGAGAATGAAGGGAGCCGACCGAGTGGAAGGCGGGTAGGAAATACGAATGAGGTCGATGGGAGTGGAGGAGGAGGGGAAGGGAAGGGAGGGGGAGGTGCAAGGATGCAAAAGGAGGCAAGGGTGCAATGGACACACAGTCCATTGCGGTCCATGCAATTCTGTCCTCCCCATTCTCTTAAGAGCGGTCGTCTCTCAACCTCATAGACAACCGCTCGGAAGAGAATATGGAGGTTAGAATTGCATGCACCGCCCACACGAACACACACTGCATTTCACGTCTAGGTCTTACTTTTGGTGGTGGTTCATCAATAAGAACAAGAGGAAACAGTAAAAAACGAGAAATCACATTACTGACAGTTGTTTTTGAGTACCTCCTCCTATTCAATTCACATGTTTTTGAATGCTTTTATGTTATTGAGGCATTGAACAGAAACAGTTTTATTGAATTCATTATCTTGAACTAAAGTGAATGGCAAGAGAATTGTCAGAGAAGGAACAAAATTGTATGCGGTAAGACAAGTTCAGTATATCATTGCTTGTATTTTGCAGTTGTCATCGTAGACTGGCCGTGTTGGGAGGTGTTTCTGAATTTCAAGTATACGGTAGCTCAATCGGTCGATAACTGACAAGAATCGCCCTGTTCCGTCGTTTTCGTGAAATCGGATAAATCCGAGTTGTCCGTTCACCTAGTCTTCGATGCCTTCTCCTTCTTTTCCTTCTTCTGTTGTTTGTTGCCTGAATGATGATTTCTTCGTCCCCAGTGGAAGATTACAGTATCCCACTATCTTTCTGAGCAGCAGACTATCGATATAAACGGGTGTCAGCCTTGTGAGACATGTCCCTCATTAGTGAACGCATTATGGAAATGCTAACTTCCCCAATCTCTTACGAGCGGGCGTGTATTGAAACGATAGATGATCGCTCCTACGGCGAGATTAGGGAGTAGGGGTTCGAAACAGGGTGTCGCTAATGGGACGTTATTGACAGCCGTCCATTTCTAGCCGTCTAATTTCATTCCTAGCGGTCGTCTCTGCGAAGTTAGAGACGACCGCTACGAATGAAATTAGATAGCCAGAAATTGGCGGCTGTCAATAACGTCCCATTAGCGACACCCTAGCTCGAAATCGGTAATTTTTTGCCATTCTTCTCCGCAGCGCGGTTGTCTATCACATAGTGAGCTCGGCGGAGAATAATGACGAAAAATTTATCGTTTTAGAACTCCTGTAAAATAGGGAGGTTAGAAATTTCTTTATGCGTTCCCCATCTCTCGCTAATACTGAAATGCTATGGTGTGACTGTCGACTAGATTTCTAGACGCACTGATAGACGAATTCACACTTCAACTCTGGTTTAATGTTGGCAGTTTGACTGGGTTTTCGGATATGTTTCACAGCTCTTATAAATTCAATATATGCAGCCACGGTGAAACATATCCGAAAACCTAGTCAAACTGGAAACCATACTCTGGTCCCTCCTCATCAGACAATGCTCTAGATTAGGCTTTCCAAATCGGTAGTAAAGTGCATTTCTCAGTAGTCTGATCCACCCGGCGCGGTTGTCTATCGAACGTTGAGGCATGTTTCGAAAATATACAGAAGCGCTCGATTGGCAGTAGTCTCGGCAGAATGAATTCTAAATTGCCTTTCATCTCTCTGTATTCTCACTCGCTCGGTCGTCTCTTGCGCATCGAGACTAGGGTTTCTAAATCGGTATTCAAATTCATTTCTGATTCTTCCAGTCTCCGCGGAGCGGTTGTCTGACGTTCGTGGAGACAACCGCTTCGCGGAGAATAGAAGAATCAGAAATGAATTTGATTACCGATTTAGAAACCCTAATCGACACGCCAGCTCTATAGAGAACACAGAGAAATGGAAAGCACTTTAGGATTCATTCTGCAAACACTGATTGATGGCCTCCCTTCTCACAGTCAGGGGGTCTCAAAGAGATATCATCGAGAGATAAGCCGTCCAACATTCCCTCGCTTCTTCCACAGTGTACATTAGGGTGGGCAGAGCGATTCACATTAGAGACCGTGAATTGACTCCGATATTGACAGCCGTTCATTTCGTTCTAGAGCCTAGACGCTCGGAGACGCTTGCTTGGATCAAACATTCTGAATATCGCAACCGAATCACGAAATTTATTCGACTATCACACAGGTTGGTGTTTATGGATCACAAATTCGCACAACACTGCACATAGATTGATAATATTTTCGGGCATTTCAATAGGATTTTGTAAATTTTGTAAAAAAAGGATAATAACATAAATGTATTAGGTTGGCAACTAAGTTCCATAGTATTTGATAATTTGCTCCCCTAAAATTCTGAGACAAGCAAGGCAGCAATGATATGTTGCATAGTGGAGAGCTGCATATATTAGGTTGTTGCATAAGTCTTGTCACATTGGTTCATTAGGTGGTGTTTGCTAGCGAGGAACTCGTTTTAGGTATGGTCACCTATGTCATCATGGAC
>JACMIF010002923.1:0-16150 GCA_014805445.1 Diplogasteroides magnus
GTCCCGTTGAAGGCACAGTGGGACCCGTCGCGGTTTCACGAATGTGCGCGATATTGATGCGCTGCAATAGTCGGATGTTCCACTTTTCGGCACGCTGTGCTGCCAATCTTTCTTTCGATCGTGCCATTCATATATTGAAAAGAAACCTAATACATAAATTAGCAATCGATTATGGTTTGTTGATTAGTTTAAAATAGTAATACCATTCAGACTCTGCATGTGACCCTGCAACTGCCAATCCATCAAACAAGTGCCTGGAGGTCTTCCCCACGCCGATGTTATGGTACGAAGCAGAACAGACATGCAGCTACACAGGAGGACATCTCTTATCGATTCTGACGGAGGAGGTGAGATCAAGATCAAAGATCAATAGATCAAAGGGTTGTTTTCATGAAAAAGTGTTTTTAAAATTACATAACCGGAGATCATAGAAGCGCTTTCCGATGGGGAATCAATACTATTTTTCTCTGGGCTCTCTCATTTCCGCTCACTATTTCCCCGTCCCAAGATGTTGAGGCGATTCCGTGCTCTCCCTTTACGGCTTCTTCAGAATTAATGCAAATTTGCATCTGCAAAAAAACTATTCCGGGTCAGGGGTTACCCATAGGGTATGTGGTCCTGCCGGTGAACTGCTAGGGCAGTCGATTTCTAGTGAAGATGCAACAATGAATGTTGCCAGTTATTTTGTACTTTTTGCAGGAAAACAACTTTGTGCGCCGTTCTGCCATAGCAAACAACTTCATGAATGGCATGCATATCGGACTCGCGAACACCGATCCGAATCAGAATACGTGGCATTGGATCGATGGAACGAAGTTGAACTACACCAACTATGCTAAGGGTGAGCATTAAAATTCATTCACCCAATAGTAACAGCAATAAACAAATAATCGAGCGTAGTATTATATATCGCGCTTGAAACCTGTTCAAAACGACGAACTCGCACGCAAATGAGAGGGCGCATAGGATGAAATTTGGGAGGGAGTTCGTACTTGGTATATCAGTTCAGTTTGCATGCATTACATGTGGTCTCAATGGGTTTACTTGCAGGATTCCCCGATCAGACCATCGGTGAGTGCTCGATCATGTCCGTCACCGACGAGGCGGGCAAGTGGAAGAGCGTTGACTGTACCACGAAGAAGATGCCATTCATCTGCGAGAAAATTGGTATGTCAAATGTCCTAATGGCAAATGCCAAACATCATAAGCACTCTTGTGTGCAAATAATAATTTCAGCAACTAAGTCAAAAGGAGCTCAACAACCCTCCGGTTGTCCGAACAAAAACACTTATACAAAGGATGATAATGTAAGAATGAATGTTGCCATTTAAAAAATAATAATATTTTTCGATCTACTCCCCGTCCTTCCCATCCCACATCGAGAAGGGCAATTGCGAGTACGTTGTGAGATCGAGTCATCCCAACAAGAAGGTTTGAATCAATATTATTATATGTACATAAGGTCTTTTATAAAGACTCTTTGCTTAGACTATGTTTGGCGTTATCACTATGGCCCAAATGTACACGATACGATTTGATAGGTCTCCCTCCGAGTGGAATCCTTCAACGCCCATCTTTGCTGTCATGAGCTGGTCATCTACGATGGACACAATGTCTTGACAAGGTATCTGCTTAATTTTTGCGAGTTTATCATCGGGATCAATGTTGGTAGTTTGATTATGAAATTAGCTATGTTTCACTGATTCGTGAAACATAACCGTTCTCGTACTCAAACGGCCAATCCTAATCGTAATCCATAGCAAAGAACACGGGCTAATTTTCAACGCAGTCATTGTGTATGAACAAAGGAAAAGGATGACGATTTCAGACTATACGGCCACATCAAACCTGGAACGATCATCAGTGCTATGGGAAATGTGCTGAAACTGGTGTGGAATGTGAAGGAGCACGGAAAGATTGAAGGATGGCACTTCACAGTACAAGAAAACTGAGCATTATAAATATGTGAAAGAGAATTTGCAATAACGTTTTGCCGAAAAATCAATTGATTGTCATAACATTGTATGCAAAAAAATAAATCATCTTTGTTGTAATTTTGGCCCATAACATGTCCGCGAAGCATCAAGGAAAAGTCCATATGAGACTCTCCGAATGACTGCCTCTTCATCTAAGCTATAGAACAAAACCTATGAAGGAGAAATGAGCAAAATGAAAATTAAACGTTTGCGAAGACTTTATCCAAAGAGACTCTTTAGTAAGGACAATGAACGCTATTGCGCTTATGCTGAGTACGAACCATCACTCAAATCCGTTCTATGTGTACTCACTCATTTGCGTGCAATGAATATCTGACAATTCGTCACGATTTTGAATAGTTTTCATGTCCAACATAAATAGACTGACTTTGAACTCAGCGTCAATGAACAATAAGCCAATAAGCGTACAAAATGTTGAAGCTCCCAATGAATGTAAAAAAACATGAAAATTGATGACAATCTGTGCTGTGCCTTGTAGTTTGTGTTCGTATCCCAAACTGAAGTCTTGGCTTGAGAAGAGATCTTGAATGAGAAAACGGCTACCTCACTCCACTCTACCTTGTAGTCTATGTTCCACTATATTCGCTCCTTCCTCTCCTTCCTATAATGATGATTCCCACCTCCATTCCCTCTCCGCTCCTTCTCCCTTTGTACTTTCTGTTCGCCCGTATATAAACAGCCCTTCTGACGCCATGCTTCGCTCTTGCCTCCCTCTAAACGTTCAATTCGTTTCAGTACTTCGAGGAACATGCCCGAGTACAAGCTCTACTACTCCCCTACTCGTGGACTCGCAGAGGTAGAGAATGGGGAGTCCTAAGTGATGCTCACTCTCCTCCACATTCAGGTCTCTCGTCAACTCTTCCACATCTCTGGAACTCCATTCGAGGATGTCAGAATCGCCACAGACGAGTGGCCTGAATATAAAATCAGTGAGTATTGGAGGGATGAATCATCCGCTCATTGCCCATTCAACATCAGAGTCTCCATTCGGCCAGAGGCCTTTCCTTCTCGTCGATGGACAGCCCATCCCTCAATCATTCGCCATCGCCCGCTATCTAGCCAAGGAGTTCGGTCAGTGAAGTGTGAAAAGAAGAGTCGTTCGATGGATTCATTCAGGATTTGCCGGAAAGAACAACTTCGATGCTGCCTGGGTAGATGCCCTTGCTGATCAGTTCAAGGACTACGTCAATGAGATTCGTCCTCTTCTGGTGGTTCTGTTTGGATTCGCTGAGGGAGACAAGGGCAAGCTGAAGAAGGTGACAGGAGAGCCCGCAAGGGACAAATTCTACGGTATACTGGAAAAGAGACTCGAGGTTGGTGCAATGACCATGATACATGAAGTGTCTGCGTTGTAGGAGTCCTCCTCTGGATTTCTGGTGGGCGATTCCATCACGTGGGTTGACCTCGTGGTTGCTGACCATACTGATCTCCTACTGACGCATCTTCCTGAATTCCTGGACGGATATCCTAAAGTGAGAGAGTCTTCAGGAGGGAAAAGATTATTTTGGAACAGTCAGAGCCCACCGAGTCAGGGTCTTATCTGTGGTATCGTAAACGGGAAATCATTGACAGTCGTTCATTTCTAGCCGTCTGGCTTCTCTACATCGCGGTGGTCGCCGCAATGTAAAGAGGAACGCTAAGGAATGAAGTTAGACGGATAGGAATAATCGGCTCTCAGTAATTTCCCATTTGCGACACCCTAGTCTTATCCTTGAGGGGATATCGTTCGTAGAGACAAATCGAACAATGGGTAGAATGTTCTTCATGAGATGGAAGACTTCATTTTCAGGTTCTTGCTCTCAAATCGAAGGTGCATTCGTATCCCAAACTGAAGTCTTGGCTGGAGAAGAGACCCGTGACTCTGTTCTAAGGATACGAATCAGTCATAAGCAAAACTATTAGGTTGTGACATAGGTCCTTTACTATTTATTATGCCTTCATAGGGATTTCTGCAAACAAGAGAGCAATCGCAACTGATGTTGGATTATCCTCAGATGCAAGGCCCCATGTGGCCATAACATTGGAACTTTACGTCTTAATTTGTTCCCCTTTTGAAATTTAATTTTTAAAAATTTAACGTGCTACTCCAGAAAATTCGTTCCCCCAATATGTCGGTGGGAAACACCCCAGTAGATACAACATGTTAGTAAGCTAAGCGATCATAACTGTTGATTAAATCAGTATTTATTTGCATGATGAATGTTCATGGTAGCATACCTATACCGATGCATTTGTAGAAGAATTTGCATTCTGTTAGACTGAGTGGGGTCGGGTTCCCCCTGAAATAATCTCCCGTAATCCGGACAGATCGATGTGCTGACAACAATAACACGGGAGAGTGAGGGGGAAATACAGGGAGCAGGAACCATTAGTCATTGTGTATCTGACCCAACTATCTGCCTATCTGACTTTCACTCATCTGGCTTGTTAGTTATTATATTACAAAACAATTCTTCTTCGTACTGTTCACTATTCCGTTATTCGAAATTCGAATCAAATGTATGTATCTGAATATCATCGACTCGTCAAGGATGATTTGAATATTTTAGAATAATCAGTAATGTTTTGAATTGATTGCGAAATGCATTCATTTTTGCCCGATTCATATTCGATCTGCTGACCATGTCTTGTTTTCATTTGGATTAATCTTAGATACTATTACGAGATATAACACATATTTTGTCTGGATGAACAAATGAATGATCAACCAATTCTCAATCAGTACCTTCCTTTAATATCTCTATGATTTTCAAAAAAAAACAATTCAAGAACCGATTTTGCAAATCTTTTTTATTCCCTCTAGCATTTATAGAGAACTGTTCGCATCAACTGAATAACATCAAGTTGTTTAGAGTCGTCATCATGTTTACTATTTGCAACACAGTCACTACAATTCTCGTGAGACAATCGGTCAAATCGTTGATCATGCAGACATTTTGGCCCGCACCTCCTGTACATTTTACTATTTTTGGTAGTATGCGAACGAGAAATGTACATCTTCATCGTTTTAGCAACCCCACTACGCACATCATGTCTGTGTTTACGTACATATCTATGTGGCCAGAGTCTCTTTCTCTGTAGTATGCTTCTCCCTTTCACCTGTAACGAACCGAGCGAGTATTAGGTTTCTAAAGCGGCAGCAGAGTGCATTCGTATGTAGTGTGATTCACTAATTTTAAGAGCGATTGTCACACTCGTGCGCAAGACAATCGTTCCCTGAGATTTGGACCATAGAAAAATAATAATCTCTACTGCCGTTTTACAATTCAAGAGAGTATCTGACCGTGTTGATAGCATACATCAAAACAAGATTTATATCCATTGCTGTGCATCTGTATTCGCTCTGTAGCTAATTGACAGCGACGTGGCAGCTAATCGGGTCATATTTCCTACCGACTGCATTTCCTTCTTCCTTCTCTTATTGCCCATTCCAGATATGTCGCCAAAGCAAAATGGATTTCCTTTCCTCGAATCTGCAAATCTTATAACTAGTTTAATAATTTGGACGTCGGGGTTCAAAAGCGGCAAATTTGTCGTTATTCTTCTCCGCCGCGCTGTTGCCTATGAGGGAAAGATACAAGTGCGAGGCGGAGGATAATTAAGACAAATCAAGCGTTTTGACCCCTAGTAGATGCCGTTAAGCCATTACTGGTAGCCCTATTCTGGTAAAGATCGTTGTTGTCTGATCTGAGGCTGTTTACATACCTTTACGCAAACAGAATTGTCCGAAGTGGTTAGATAGACTCGAGATGGGGGAGGAAGAGAAAGTTTGTCAATCTCTCTTATCACGGAATCATCATTGCCGCGACTTTTCTTCTCCGATTTTATTTCTCATCTTTTATCTGTCTTTTCTCTCCCTTTCTCCTGGCAAAAACAGCCATTTGTTTTCATTGCTTTGAAATCGCCGCGGAGAATGGTAAAGACAAGGCTGTCTAAATAGGTACTAAAGTGCATTTGTCATTCGTCTGGTCCCCTTGGAGCGATAGTCTCTACTTTCTACGGACAACCGTTCCGAGTGGATTAGACGAATAAGAAATGCACTTTACTTCTGAATTAGAAACCGTAGTAAAGACTTGTAATTGTTATAAAGTTATAAAGACATAACGGTTGGAAAGTGGTATTTCTATTCCTCAATCTTCGCAAAGAAGTGGTCTCTGGGTTCGATAGTTCGCAGCGCCGCAGAGACGATACGAATGAGAAATACCCCATTTACCGATTTGGGATTCCCATTTTCTCGCTACGTAAGCAGTGGCGGCAGTCGAATTTGGACGAGACGTATGAATCATCTTTCTATCTCATTCAATGTCTGCTATGGTGCCCGCTGAATGTATTTAGATATCTACAACAGCGTATGCTCGAATCCAATCTGTGCAGGGGTTTGGAAGAACTGAAATACTTATGAAAGTTGACGAGTCATTCCGAACTGTGCATTTGTGATAGCCGCATGAATTTGTTTGCAGTAGTACATCCTCAATCTGTTGTTGTTAATGGAAGGCAGGAGCGCCATTATCATTTGTGTCGCAATAGTGAAATGGATAATTGCGCCATCACTCAGAATTCTCACGGCGCAATTGTCCATGACTCGCCTGTCAGTCAACCCAATCTCGTCCGAGATTTCGTCAACGGCTATAAGAGGTGGCGGCTCAAAATCATTAGTAGGGTGGGGAAGGAAGAGATTTGGAATTGCCAATTTCATTCGACTCATGCGTCGAACACTCATCGGCGCTCTTTTCGAGGATTGAAATAGTCACCGGTGACTATTTGCGCGACGTTGAAGGAAAGCTCCATCAACGCTTCCATTTGTGCTTCGTTTGACCAGCCTAGTCAGGAGTATGGAGTGACGACAACTGTACTTCCGCTGACGCTCTCGTTTAGAAATTTGAATGAATTCAATCTCCTTTGTTTGTCGAATGCACAACATATGTAGTCTTTTGTGAATTCTAGCAGGGAAGAATGGAACTGAACATTAAAAATTAACGAGCCATGACAGTCAAACAGCCTTGAATTGATGTGCTATCTGCTATGTTGTCGCATTTCCACACAAGTGTAGGCAACACAATGCTATCTTGTATATTTTTTCAATCTTCGCTTCTCGCCGAGTTGTCGTTGCTCTTCCGTCTGTCTCGCTCAGGAATGAATAGAATTGGCTGACAAATAGGGTGTCGATATCAGTGACCTTAGCGTAATTGTAATTAGACTTATCTCTGCGGAGCCGTTGTCTATCGCGTGTTATGGGCAACCGCTCCGGGGCGACCTCACTGAGAAATCGATCCAAAAACTATGCATAATTGCATCCTTTTGTCTGCCCTTGTACACCACCATTATCTCTCCGTGTGCGGTCATTGTTGTCCGCTATTTGGCTTTTGTTTATGAAAATTTGACCGTTCATGAAATTGAACTGAGATATCGTGATTGATTTTCAGCATCTGATGATCATACGATTACGAAGGCAAGATGTGAGGCAAAGAGCACTGCTATTCCTTTTATTGGCGCTCTTCCTCGTTCTGCTGTTGTGGACTCTCAGCGGGGAAGATATACAATCTGCTCCATTCGATCCAGGTTCCTTACTATTTTTGAGTATCCGCAACAGCGCCTAAGCACAAGCTGAAAACATTAACATCTTAACGGAACTGATATGTATGCGTAGTACATCATTTTTGCATGCTTTTTAGTTATTTCTCTAATTGCCGCACTTGGTTCTGGATGTGTTTCAACTATGATATAAGTAGATATGAACAGTTCGGTTGCAGTGCTTATTACGTCCAGCTAACGACTGTGCTATCCAAATTCGACTCTCTACTTCTGATGACTGTTCATTCAGAAGACCCACTTATCCCATTCGATCACCCGGAAGCACTGCGGTTTTTGATTGAGCCCGAAAAGGTTGTCAAAATGATCAGACGTCGAGAAAATGATAATGAATTCAGTGTTCGAAGTCAATAGAAACTGCCGTGTTCATTCTCACGAGAATTTCGGAAGGACTACTGAGGAAGGAGATAAGGTAGGGTTTCAATTATTGCATATTCAATCTTGTGCAAACTGCATCGTTGAAAGGTCACGGGAACGGAATCCAAGCACTCGTTCACATTTCTGTCGTCAAATCCCCTAGGAGCGATTGTCCATCACGAGAGAAAGGCAACCGCGCCGAGGAATTTAGACGACATAAATGAGCACTTCTGTTTGGATTCCGTTTCCTAGTTCCTTGAAACCGATAAGAAGGAATATTTTGAAAGATAAAAATTGAAGATAAATCCTGATTTTCAGGCACTCCTGGGCGCATCCGTCGAATTATGACACGTCCAGGATGAGAATCGTTTTCGTTGTGGGAAACTCTACGGTTAGCACCAGTCATGATCCTTTTGAGTGGCTATGATTTTCATTTACTTTTTTTATTCCCCCGTCATCGAAGAATTTAACGGTGTGACCTTTCTGAATCATTATATGAATTCGTCATGAAACATATCTGAAACTGCTCAAGAATGGCAATTTTGGGTATTTATCAACTAAAACTGTTTTATCTAAATTGTGAAACTTATCCGAAATTGTTCAGGATAAACTTGTTAGTGAAGCTCTTCGATGGGAGAATAGCGAGTTCGGTGATATGGTCCAGGTATCTTAGGCGATTTGGCAAAAGGCGTACAAGAAAGGGAGTTCAGGCAGATGTTGAAGAGGGCTACTTTCATCTGTCTCAGAAGACTTTGTCGGGATTGGAATGGACAAGACGGATGTGTCCCAGTGTTAAGTGAGCCACGTTTTTGTCATTATGCATTCAAACTAAACTGTTATACACTCACTCTCATTATGTTTTTTGAATGAGTGTGTCTCTTGTTTTTGCCTAATATTTCGTCGTTTCTTTTGTCTCCGCTTTTGATTCTGGATATGTTTCAACCGTGAGATATAAGAAAAGAATATTCTACCTCAGTTGGGATGCAGAATAAGGAAAGGCTACATTCTTCAAGATGTGATAGGAACTGTAAGAACATGTTTCAATCTCAGATGCACCATCAAGGCAGACAGCGACAACGTTGTTCATCTACGAAACATGGAGAAGCTGTGTCAGATGCACGGTCAGTGGGTAAAGGTTTCCGTATTCCCCAAAAGTAACGCTCTTTTTTTTAAAAAGTCAAGAAAAAGACAGGTACGTCGTTGATATTTGCAGCTATTAAAATGGTGAAACAATGATACCTTCAAATGGTTCAAATATGTGTTTCGTGATTAAATCAAACGTAAGGGGCCAGCGTTCATGGCGCTCTTCTGGTTCACCTTTTTTCTCAGAAAAGGCGTCAATCATCGGAGAGTGCAACGTCACGAGAGAGGTGATCAGAATTCCATCCAAATGGATCATACCCAAATACGTCTACGCTCCGGATCAGTGAGTGAATTGCAATCGTATTTACCATGATTTCCCGTTTTGAATATATTACCCACATATTTGTGAACAGTCCCTTATACGAAAATGCTCGTAAAATCACTTCAGGTACCCACAGTACTGTTCTTCGGGCATCTACGCTTATACAGGAGGCATCTCAACCGTTAATAGGATTTTGAAGGCTTCTTCTATGTCTACCTACTACACGTCTTTGAATACGAGGTCCTAGAGCAATGAAACTGAACATTCGCTTGATTTCCTATCCTCTAGCACTGTTAACTCCCCCCAAAAACGGAATTCTCAAACATATTTTGACGAAAAAAATATTTCTATGTTTCAGAATGTTGCCAGAAGACGTACTTTTCACGGGCATTTTTGCGGATCTCGCGAATTTATCGAGAATTAATTCACCGGGTTTGAAAATTTCTATCCTCGATCTACCCATACCCGCCTCGTTTAGGTTTCTCCTTCCGTGCAAATCCTAATGTTTTCTGTGAAAGAGGACTGGCTTTAATACATTCTGTGCATATGAATGAGTACAAGAAACCGGAGAGGTATGACAGACTTCCAAATATAATTTCTCCTACTTTTTAGGGTATGGAAGATACTCATGGAGCTAAACGGGGCGATTTGCATCTGACAATTATCATTGCTCATTTTGTGATCACTGGTTTTCTTATTGTAATATTCAATTGCGATATATACAGCCGGTGAATCTAGTTTCTACCATTACAATACATCGTTTTCATTTATCTGATGTATTTTCGAGCAATATAGATTGCAGATTAGAATGGACGAAACACATCAAATATTACATCATGTAAAACATATATTTTGTTGCTCCATGTATTTTGTAATTATCTGTAAGCATTGTTAATTTAACACTGTCAAATGAAATATATTTTCCTTTTTTTCTTCGAAAATTCCGCTTCTGCATGGGTGTGAATTAAATATATACATATGTGTCTCAAGCGTTCCTTTGCTAATGAGATAACAGAGTTATTCGACCTAGGACGAGTGGAATAGACGGGATAGCAGCTATAAACTTGAAAATGCGCAATTTTCATCACTTTTGAAAAATATATTATGTGAAAGTGTCGATCTTTGGCCCATAATTAAGCTATTTTGATTGGAGTAATTTAGTTTCGTTTTAGATGGTAATCTCATCATGCTGATCAACCCTGTCGTCCGTCTTTGATCAAAAATAACTGCGCGGGTGGAAAACATTTCACTCACTCATGAGAAACTAACGTGCTAATTCGAGCATAATGTGCTACGTTGTTTGCACGTTGCTCTTAAGATGGTCCCACCTATTCCGGCCTATACAGATCAAACAGTTTTACACTTTTTGACAAGATATCAAGGAACTAGCATGACTGGTCAAATCACAACTTAATTTGTGTTTGTATTTGTTTATTTAATATTTTTCAAGGAACGCAATGTTTTCAGCGCACAATATTTTGATGCACCTCAATTCTTACCCACAAATTCGCTGATCTTACTATTGCATTCCAAGTCGTTTCGATGATAGCCCTATGAAACGGCTGTTAGTCAAGTCAATATCCATAACCTTTCGGGAAGAGTTGGGTTGAGTGGAAAGCGAGTGATCGTCCGTTTTCACCACCGTTTCTGTTCTCGATTCGATCAGCCACATTGCGTTGTTGTCTCCTCCAAAGATTTACCCGCTGATGCGTATCGGAGGAGAGTCAAATTTCTCTAATGCTAACCCTGTTCACTACTTTTTCAACACATAAAATAATTATTTTATTGCCATCTTCAATCTCTTCACCGGAATTGCTCCTTGAACACAACACTTCATTCATTTTGAGGCTTCGACATGCGATGCTGAGGTTGGGAGCTTTACACCTCTTTCAAGATTGTTGCCGAAATAGACGTGTGAGCATTATTACTGATGCAATTATCGAACCCGTTTTTCATTTTACAAATGGCATTGTGTTTTTGCGTTTGCCTCTTTGAATTTTTGCACCGTTCTAGAGAAATCGAATTTGGAACACTTCTATTTATTATTTGTCTACGGCACTTGCGTCGGTTAAAATGCAGATTGTCAACTTTCCGTCAAAGGAATGATTTCGCAAGATCAGCAGAAGTACGCTGAGTGCTTCGTCAATCTCACTACTGAAGAGGACTTTGAGCTGTTCAAGGTTTGTCGTCTGTTTCATGCATATATTGGGCGCAATGACGATTATATAAAGTCACAGAAACCTTAAATTGTACAATTTCCCTCTCCCAACATTATTATTGAATAATTTGCAGAAAAAGCAGCGACCGCGACTTCAAAATGTTTATCGGTATGACTTTATCGTATTTTCAATAGCTTCTGTTTTTGTTCGATTTCCTCAAAACCCACAATTGTTGTTTTTGTAAAAAAAAGATTTTAGGCTCTACTTCGGTTTGATGGCGCTGCCGTTCAGTCTGTTTGGTCTCATAGTCTCCATAACGTTCGCCATTACCGTATTCTACGCAATCAAAAAGAGACGAGTGTCGAGAAAGTGAGTTTTGTTATTCATTAGAACATTAAATAATCAAGAAATTACATATGTGATGCTATCAATCGCTAATCTGATCATTCAAAACGAGTTCCGTGTATGATAGGAATGATGGTGAAGTGAAGGCACAGTGAAGTCCAAATCATCAGAAAAATATGGAATTTTTTCTGTAAAATACCTAGGGGCCAATATTTCAGATTGTTACACCTCAGCCAATATTTCAGATTATTATTCCTAGAATTAATTAAGTAAGCGAGACAGAAAAATGAAAACTTCTACCCCCTAACAGGACAAATTCCAGGAGAAACGTTGTGCGATTGTTTGAGGCTCTGGTGCGTTTTGGTGTGGAATGATTTCGTGAGCAATTTTGAAGAAAATTAAGAAGAATACCTTTTTACTTAATTTTCTATGCTTTTCAGCGGATATTTAGATAGAATTAATAGACGCTGAAAAAAGAGACAATTTTGTCAAGAATGGATCTTTTTAACGCTCAATTAGCGTTTCCATTCGTGTCATAATAATATTAATTTTTTAAACTATTTTTCTTCAGATACGTCGCTTTATCCCTACTCAAGCTCTACGCTGTCGCTCGTCCATTCAAATATAGAACGGTTGTGACCATGAAACGGTGTATCTACACGATTGCCATAAGGTTCTCTAATATATTCGGAGCGGTTATCTATCGCTCGTAAAGACAAACGATCAGACGAAAGCGAAATGCACTTTATTTGACGTTTGTATTTTCCCTCGGCAATGAATTCACAAAGAATTCTCCTTCAGTTGGATCGCTTTCATCCTCATAGTCTCATATCAACTGATACACAGACGCACTTCTAATGGTGATGGTAAATTTTTAGGGTGTCGCTATCAGTGGTCCATTCGTCTAATCTCCGCAGAGCAGTTTTCTATCACATGAGAGAGATGAAACCTCTCCGGGCAGGTTGGACGAGTGACAATTGCACTGGTAGCGACACCCTATAAATTTTCACTTTATTTAGCTTTACAAATTTTTGATTATGTATGTATCTAGAACTTTTTTTTAAATTCCAGGTACCATCATTGAGTCGCTGGACTCCGTGCAGCACCGAGAAATGCGTGAAGTTAATCAAGAGTAAAATTGCAAAAAAAATGCCGTGACGGGAATCGAACGCGGGCCGCATGGATTAAATTCACGAATTCTAACCACTAGACCATGAGCACTGCTTCATAACTTTGAGTGAATATTTTAACGAGCTCATCAGCATATTTGCAGATTCATGCTTCGAACGCGAAATTCGTTCACAGTGCTTGTTTACTGTACAACACTTTCTGTTTTCATTATTACAGGTAAGGCCGTGAATTCGAAAAGTAAATAATATTTTATGTAAACAGAGTTTTAAAATAAGTTCTCTGTAAAAGCGGAGGAGGGCTCAACAAAGGGTGGCACACACCTTCAAATATTTTTCCTACGTCTGAAACTTTCAAGATATGATCCCCAGGGGTGGGATACACTTCAGTCGCGATTTCATAATTTTTGGTCAAAGATCAAAGGTCAATTTTTCAAACTTTGAATTAACCCATATGTCGCATAGTCATTCGATAGAGAATCAAAAGTTATGTATAAAACCAAGTTTTCGTCCAGATTGGATTACTTATATGGTAAGGACGTTGAATAAACTACATATGATGATACTTTAGCGCAAATATCTCGATTATATGGAAAAAGTCCCCGCCTTTTTTTTATATGTTATCCGCCTGGAACCAATGAACATTTCATATGTTGGTTCTTTTTAATTTCAGTTACTAAAACATAGTCAAATTTGAAAAATGTTAGCACGCGAAAGGTCCCAGTTATACTCCGGGCTGCGACGGCGAAACTTTAATAATCTTTTCCACAATTTTTTTGAAACATTCAGAAAAAGCGTTATTCAGAAAAGTTGCTTATTTTGACCCACTCTATCGATTCCCGTCGAGAAAACATGGTGTCATAGGACCTCGCTTTTTCTCGGACATAGCCGAAATTTGGTTGGTTTCCGTTGGCAGATCAGGACAAAAAATAGTCCAAGAAAAAGTGATGTCCGATGACACTATGGTTTCTCGACGGGAATCTATAGGGGGTCAAATAAGGAACTTTTCTTAGTGACAGCTTTTCTGAATGTTTCAAAAAAATTGTGCAAAAGATGATTAACGTTTTGCCGTCGCAGCCCGGAGTCGAACTGGGACCTTTCGCGTACTAACATTTTTCCAAATTTGATGTTTGGGTAACGAAATTAAAAACAACCAACAGATGAAATGCTTGTTAGGTCCAGGCGGATAACATATCAGAAAATGGCGAGGATGTTTTTCCATATGTTCGAGATATTTGAAGTGTCATCATATGTAGTTTATTCAACGTCCTGACCATATATGTAGTCCAATCTGGACGAAAACTTGGTTTTTTACATTACTTTTGATTCTCTATCGAATGACTATGCGACACATGGGTTAATTCAAAGTTTGAAAAATTGACCTTTGATCTTTGATATTTGACCAAAAATTATGAAATCACGGCTGAAGTGTATCCCACCCCTGAGGATCCTACCATGAAAGTTTCAGAACTGGGAAGAATATTTGAAGATGTGTGCCACCTCCACATCCGTTCTTACAGAGAACTTATTTTAAGGCGGATTCTATATTTTGAGTTGATCAGAAAAACCACGAAAGAGTAATAATGGAGAAATGTTGAGTCGTGATCATCAAACGATCGCAGCAATTCGTCGACTCCTTCACGAGAAGGCAACATCATTCAAAGGTCGGCACTAATAGTAAATCCGTAAATGTGTCGTCATTCTTCTGTGCAGTGCAGTTTCCTCAACATTTACCGATAATCAGCCAAGTTTAAAATATCACCAGTTCCTTTTTAATAAGAAACAATGCAACAAAAAATATCAAAAAATTGACAGACTTGATTTCTCCTATCCATCTTTTTTCAGAGAAAAACCTTTCCCCTTTGGAATGTGGGCACTTTCCCAACCTTCTATCTGTTCTACGTTATATGGTGAGTGCGCCAACGACAATGTAGAAAATACACTTGACACCAGGTGCATCTTCATGGTGCTCAACAGGGACCACTGTCTCTTCCTGAACAATATGGCGGAGATGATGTACATCCTCGCGTTCATTCGGATCGCAATCATTCTGCGAATCTGCGTCGATCCAATCGTCAGCGTCGTCACTGACGTACAGGTGAGTTTGTACGAGAATCAAAAATGTAGTTAGATACTAGGGTTTCCGAATCAATAGTAAAGTGCACTTCTCACACTCGGAGAGGGTTTGGTAGAGATAACTCTTACCATTATAGGACGGAGATGAAATTGTATTATTAGTACTTTGAAACATATCCAAGAAATTATTTATTCGTCCACCTTTCAAATTCGATACATCTTCTTCACGACGGTCGGTATGCGTGGCATGGTCAAGTCTTCATCGTCCAGCTACAATTTTTTTCAAGTGCGCAGAATAATTTTCAATTTTATTAGGAAGTGATCATTGTTACAGGCCAGACACAGGGCGTACTCGGAATTGAATCTGGAACAAGGTAGACTTACCGTTTCTCAAAAGCGATAGGTGCCGAAAACACACGCCAAACAAAAAATGTTTGTTTCTACCGTTTCAAAATGCGGATTTGCCCCCCCCGCGGTCTAAGCGGTAGAAAACGACAGATATTTGTATACGGGTGCGCTATTATCGAATGATATCGAACACCACAAGAACTTCGTGAGGTGACTTTTCCATACAGCGAGAGTTTCAAATCCAATGGTTTTAAAGTGATTTGTCATTCGCCTAATCTAGCGACCTTCTTATCCTTGTGAGAGAGCACCAGTGAAAGGGAGATTAGACAAATGCCAAATGCACTTTGCATTTGTATTTTGAATCCCTACTAATGATTGTGTTCAGATTCACCGCAGCCAAAACTCTCCATAGTCTCGCTCTCGAAGAGCAATTCTTGTCCGAGTCTGCAGAAACGGAACGAGTTCATGTCAAAGCAAGAGGATCTGCGTATTCGCACGTTGCGCATCTTCATTGGCCCCTGACATATCTTGAAAGTGTATATGCATTTTTGCATAAATTACACAAATAAACGCCAATTCCGTGAACATTTTTGAGTCTTGAGCGTTAACACGTGGACTATGAGAGAAAAAATATTTGTTGGGGTGACCCTGGTACAGAAAAGTCAAAAAATTTCTAAAAATATGAAGTAAAGTTTTTCTATATATGTACTCATAAATTAAAATTTTGAGACAATCCCCATATTTGTT
>JACMIF010002924.1:0-16147 GCA_014805445.1 Diplogasteroides magnus
TTCTACTGAATGCCGAAACAGTAAAAGACCTGGGTGTTGTAATGAATCCTTCACTACATTTTGATGATCATATTAAAAAGATCGTAGCAAAGGCATCTGCTAGAGCTAATAACATACTCAGGGCATTCAAAACTAATAATTTGAAACTTCTTGTAAAATCTTTCACTGTATATGTAAGACCTTTGCTTGAAAGTTCGACAGAGATTTGGAATCCTACGACTCTTTCTACCGGCTTATCAATCAATATCGAATATGTTCAACGTAATTACACTCGGCGAATTATTGCTAGAGCTGGGATTCCATATATGGCATACTCTGATAGATTGAAATTCTTGGGTTTAAAGTCCCTGGAGTATAGACGCGCTATTAGAGATCTTGTATTTCTTTACAAATGCATCCAAGGTTACATAAAGTTGGACACTTCTCTTTTATTCAAAGTATCTCCCCTTTCTCGAAACCTTAGATGTTCTCATAATCTTAGGATCGAAATACCTTTCCAAATTTACGGTCGACGAAGTTCATTTGTTTCACGTAGTATCTCATTATGGAATTCTCTACCTAGAGATATAGTTAATTCTCCCAATGTATCTATTTTCGTAAATAAAATTAGTTCTCTTCATGAAAGTGTAATTATTTCCAATTCAGATATTGGAAATAATTACATTAAAAAAATCAACCGCTATTGCATCTAAAAAAACCCATTCGGTCAGTCGCGGGTTCAATCCCGGTCGGTTCCGCCTCCGCCCAACCAAGGCGCCTATCCTTCCGTGGGTCGGGGAATTGGTAGCGTTGAATCGCTATAAGGTATCGGCCTGGAGAAACGAGTGGGACCGCCAGGCTTAAATCTCCCAGTCAAGTCTGGCATTAGCAGATATGTGCCCGCAGGACGAATGAGCCTAGAGACACGGGCTACCTTTACCTTTTACCTTTTTTCAGATATTAGAGATTGAGCAAACCCGAGAAATCGCTTCAACGACGGGTCAAACCATTCGCTACTGGACTATTTCAAGATCAGCAACGCAAATAACATCTGCGTGCCCCTCCCCCACATTATGCGAATGGATAAACATATAATATGATCTATCAATTTCGGAGCAAAGGGCAAGCAAAATAAAAAAAAATCAACCGCTATTGCATCTAAAAAATAATAAGAACATTTGAAGTTTCGCAACTCAATAGCTATTTTTCGTCGACATTTACGCAACAGTGACGACAAAGACTTGGAATGAAACAAAGATGATCAAATTTCGGAGATGCGTTTCATATTGTCTGATATAATTATGGGAGGAAGTGCAATAACAAAAGTGAAACATCTAGATATGATTGAAACTTTCGATAAATAAATATGTATGTTCATAAATATGTTGCACATCGCAGATATCTTCCGTTTCATATAGTGGAAATAACGGGTTGATGAGATGCTCTGCAATTTGAAAATAAACTATACAGTATATAGTCTATACTTACACGAAAAATGGAGCGGAAATCACAGTAGGGATATATACTTTAACGCATTGTTGTCTCAATGAGTAGTCGAGATGTCTTAGACATAAAAATTACAACTACTGAAGTTTCATCTTTGAATAGTTATTGGCCCCTGGAAATTTGATCGACAGTGACTAAAATGATGAAGCAAATGATCAAATTTCAGAGATGAAGGCGTCTGTTAGAGTGTATTTTGCAACGGGCAAACATATATGTTTCAAAGCCTGATTATCTTTCCAAGAACGAAGGGTAGAGCAATTGATGACACGGGGCTAGTAAATCAACTCATGATTGAAAAATATTTGTAGGGAACAGATCAAAGAAAACATCATAACGTTATAATAGTTAATTTGACAGCTGCATCATCATCTCACCATTCACTCAAATAAAACTCCAGCAATCAAAAAGGCACATGCGTGTCACAAATATGGAGCAAGTGTCCACGAAACGCGTTGGTTCTGACAGAGAGGTCTCATTGTGGCACCACGCTTCAAAAATGCATCTTAGGTTATTATTTGTTTATGATATCCAAATAAGTTTCATGTCAAATATGAAGGGTTGGAAAGACAGAAAAATTCGGTATCAACGAGCCAGACGTGTTTAAAGAAAAAGACGCTAATAATGCAATAAAGCTACTAATTTCTGACAATTTGTGAGAGACTCATATTTTTGACAGCAAGAAGAAAACATAAAAAGAGAGTCGAAGAGAAAAAGGGAAACTGTTGATGACAGTAATACTTCACATCTAAGCTGTTGTTCACGCCCATAAAAAGTTGTCACTCCCCCTAAGTTTGCAGTTTTTGGGCAAAGGTATTTCTGTTCACTCGTCAAGGGCTCTCGAACGATACATATTAGGATCAAAAACCTCACCCCAAGTTGTGACCATCTCCTTGTGAGGTATCCACGGGTCAGTGAGTGTCATTATGACCGGTGGTAGAGAAAGAAATACATTGTCAGATGACCGAGAACGCCATGCAATGCTTTCAATCATCTGGTTGAAACAAGCGCGATATTATTGATTATCTATCGTTTTTATGTACAAAAAATTCCTTCTGAACACTGTTTATGAATTCAACAACAGTTAGTATTACTTTGTGGAAACATAATCGGAAGATGTTACGGACCATTGGCGCGCTGATCAGCACGAACGGAGGAGCATTTCGGTTTCGGGTAATATTTCATATAAATTTAGAAACCCTATCATCTACTGAAGAAGATGGATGAGTCAATCTTAGACAATGCAGGCGAGAAAAATGAAAAAAGTATTGCGGGGTGAAAAACCTTACACAAATTTTCTCTATGAGGGACGTCTGGGGGAGAGTTATCGGGTAGAGCCTATGAGCAAGTATGTTTCACAGTTCAGATATCTACCGTTGTGGTATTAGTATCTTACTTCGGCATATATTGCAAGAAGAAACATATTCCCTGAATGGCAACGGCTCCATCTAAGAACAGTGGCATTATATTCGTTATTAGGTATGAATAAGAGTCCGCTCTTCCCGGAAAGAATGTGTGGTAGGGTACGACTTATGGACTGACTTTTGTCTGCGCGCTCATTCGATCGGTTGTCTATGATGAGCGAAAGAGAATGACTCACCGGTGCACACGGACGAAAAAAAGGTCCATAAGTCGTTCCCTGATGAGTGATAGTTGAAAAAATAATGGGAGTCCCATTCTTCAATCAATCAAAACGGTCTCTCTTCTCCCCTTCATTTTACACAACTAAGCATATCTGAAGAATGAGAGTCCCAGCCATGACTTGGTCTCCCGTTATAATTTCCTCATTTGCCTATCTTCCCGGGACATTTCATGGCTTGATTATCTATTGAAGAACGTTGTTTAGAGCACTGGGTGTAGTTAGGGCACGTGAGATAAAACTTCTGATATTATTGTGGCAAACGGAGTTGAAAGTCTGCCTCTATATGTTGAGGGTGAAACCTATTCAATATCATGGCTAACGGTCAAAGAAACGTCGAAATAGCACGCAAATATGAGAGTGCATAGTACGTTAGCCAAATGGATTGTGTGTACTCGGTATATCAAGTTGGTTTTCCACAATAATAGAGAGACTTTTATTGGTAGAGCAAGAGAACAAATATGTTTCATTGCCTGCATATAAATTGAAGAACGTGTTTACTGCAATTGAAATTGTGAAGCGCTCTCTAAAAATGAAATATTATACCTTTGAATGGTAAGTCATCGCGATTTTAGCGCAATGGTCATTTGATCGGCTCAGCGTCCGCGTCGATCAGTTCGACTCTCGCTATCGCCCTATATCCACTAGTCCCCTCACGGCTCTCTTGGGAAGTACTGGCTCGTGATCTCACTCCTCCCGCACCGGGACTCTCGGGAGCAATTGGCGACGCCCTATTAGTCATTATTTGTGATTTTTTCTTCTGCAAACTGACAACAAGTCCAATACTGCCTCAAAAACGTTCCACTGTAGATATTCGAACCTTGAAACATAAAATGCATAATCAATTGTTTCAAAATGTTCCCTTCTACCAATAATAGATCAGAATGCGCCATAAGCATTTACTCCACAATGCTGAAATAAGCACTTTGAAAGAAAGCATTTGTTTTGCTCTGTTTCAACCGTTGTGGGGAAATGCATTAACGATAAAACCAAGACAAAAACTTCTGATTGAGAGAATGTAGACAAGAGGAACATATGTTTTTCAAAGCCTGTATATCTAATGAAGACCAGAAATTCTTGTAATGGACGAATGATGGTGTCTGTAATAATTAGCCATTCAAGGGGGGGGGGAATTCAATTTCGAGACGAAGGGGGTGGGAGGAAGGACATTTCACACTGCCGCCGTTCTGATCTCAAATTAGTGCGGAACTATTTTTTGCTGACTATTAAGGGGGTCAATTCCTAACATCAAAACAACAACATTATTTGTGTCTGCATCTTCTCTTCCCGGTCGTCGCATTCGCGAAGAGACAACGCACCGAAAAATATAGATGGCTATGAAATCGCGAGCCTGGATCAGATAAATAGGAGTTCAAATATTTTTCATCGTCCAGATATCTGAGAAAATATACCCGTTGGATCAATTGTCCTTGGTAGTCAACTTTTAATTTCTAATCTCCCCAATTTCGTCGTAGCGGTAGCATATCCAAGTAAGAAAAGCTTCGACAAGATTGGGGAGGTTAGAAATTCCATGATTCGTGCCTCAGATATCAAAAAGATACACAATTTCGTCAGAACGGCGTGGACGAGACGGGTAAACGACAAATGATCCATAGACTTCTGCGCCATAATGGTGAAATGGGTAATCGAGCTGTGATACAGTGTCTCATCAGCCGTTTTCACCAATACGACGCCCATTTCCACTGTTCGGTTGTCGTTCAGCTCCCATGAACATTTACGCTATTATAGAGAAGGTAACCGTGGACCCTGAATGATAATTGATTTGGGGCTATTAGTATGTTCTGATTGAACTCTGGAAGGAAGTTTTAATTTATTGGTCGAATCAATAGCAGAAAAATTGAATATCCACGTTCGGAACTTATGTGTTCTTGTGAAATCGGCTACGGTTGAACAGAAAAAGATATTTCAGAGTTCGATAGACGGACGTGCAAAGATATTGAGACAGACGTCAAATACTGAGAGGCAAAGAGCAACAACAGTAACGGTAAGGATAGTTAAGAATGGGAATGTTTGAATATGTTTCAAACCGCGGATATCTTCTAAAGAACGTATTCGAGTCGATGAAGTGAAGAATTAACTTCTCAAGATAAAAATTCATTAAAGTACCCCTGCACAGAAAAAATTACCCCCTTTTTTATCTCTTTTTCCGAACTACTGCGGCGCCAATATCATGTTATCGAAAGAAAAAGTGACCGGAAGTCTTTCCCTGGCCTCTGGCGAGCGATCAAAGGTGCAAAATCGAAGTGCTTGAACTTGCAAGCGTACGCGATTCAAACGCAGTACTGTAGCTTTGGGCAGTATTGATCAAGGCTCCGCCGCCTAGACTTCCCTCTCCCTACCCTTTGAAACCCGGCACGAGTGCGATGCGCGGATGAGGTAGGGTGCCGCCGTCGTTCCTCCCTCGTCGGTTTAATTACCCAAGTTTGAGGTAAACATTCGATTTGCGCGCGAATTTGAATGTTTCCTTTGTGTGCAGGGGAACTTGAACAAAGTTTTCAAGGACAATTTAAGATGGCAAATAGAAATTTAAACCAACAGTAAAGTTACCTTCATAAGCGAAATATTAGGCTTCCCGCAATTATTTGTCTGCTAATTGTCTACGAAGCACAGTATTTATTTGCTCAAATGGTAGCGAACCGAAGAGCGTTCACGAATGCAACAACAATATTTATTGGTTTGTTACAACATAAACGGGATTTTTCTGAACCATTAAAATGGCGCAAATTCCTGAAAAACTTCTAGTATGTGGCTTCCAAATAAGTTTCGTGTCAAATATGAAAGGTTGGAAGGACAGAAAAATTTGATTATATCGGATTTCATTGTTGAAGAAAAACATTAATAAGGCACAAAAACGACTGATCATAAACAATCAGGGACTTAACGTTATGAAAACGGGCAGAAGATAAAGGAAGATTAGAAAATGCACTGTTGGTGACCTGCGCCTTTTTTTGGGCACCGCTACCAATTGCCGAAAGACGGAGGGATGGCGCCTTGGTTGGGCCTTCATCATTATGGGCAAGTTGGGAAGGAACACTGTTGGCGTTTCGGCCAGCGGAGGGAAAGTTATCGGAGGCACACAATCGTACTCCGTTAAGACGGAAAAAATTATCTGACGATAGGGTATGTGGAGTTCAGAAGATTAAAAAAACACGATTCACTCATTATTGTATGCCCATTACAACGGTGCCACCATCAGACCAAGATAAATGCCTTGAATTAATGTGATGACATGAAGGGGTAGTTTGCTTATCTGTCGATATATTGAAGAAGTTAGTTTAGTTCAATGGTATTCGCATTCTCAATGTAAAAAATACAATGTCAGAAATGTCCCATGGACATTTACGCAATAACGGTGAAATAAACGAATCAGCTGTGTTAATGATGCGATCACCATAATGAAATTGAACTGTGGACGGTCACGCAATGCGATTGACAGGGGCGCTGGATGTATAAACAATTGGAAAAAAATATGTTTCATAGCCCAAATAACTAGCGCAAAAATTGGTTGAATCAATTGGATGTCGATAAATCCACAATGGTGAAATATGCACTTTAAGCGTTAGTTATATATACGGAAGTGTGATAGCGACGCCGCGCAGAATGATCGCGATCCATCTTCCAACTCTAATTGAGAGAAATGCGTCAGACATGATCGAATTGTTGTAATGCTTATGTTTCATAACATGCATTTACTCTGGAGAATACTGTTGAGCCATTAATCCAATGACTTCACGGACATTAAAAATACGATAATTCAACCGTTTATCGCCTTAATGATGGTTGTGTTGTGAACGTTTGCACGGTGAAAGTAGACAGCATTTTCTCTAATTTACTGGATCCGAACGTATTCACAATAACATTCAAAAGACCGATATTGATCGCTATATTGAATAGGATTACTGTAAAAGCCACAGTGGCAAGGTCTCATTCCTATGGGAGCTCATCAAATCATGATAGAAAAAAGAGAATGGCGGACAATGGAAGAACGGCAAGTTTCCGTGACGATATTGCTGAATTGGACATTCGCGCGATCAGTGAACGGCGCAGTTTCTATTTCACCATTAGGGCGCGAATGTCCATGGCGCTCGTGACTCTCATCCAATTGAATTGTGGATGAATGACAAGAGAAAGAGGAGTCCGAGTGCCGGAAAATCAAGGTAGATAAATATGTTTCACAGTCCCGATATCTACTAAAAGAATGCAGTCAAGTCAATCGCAGGAAATTCAGAAGTGATGGCTTTAGGATTGTTATAAAGGCGGCAGCAGCCCCATTATTGTGAAATCCACACTTTGACAATAAACGAGGTTTTATATGATCGAACAGTTCCGGAACTGCAGTAACAATAAGATGAATCGCGTGACCGACGGAATTTTCTAAAATGACGAATACAGATATGTTTCAAACTCCAGATATCTACAGCAAAAAATAACAGTTTCAATGGACTTCTCTTTGCTCTTTTAGATATCAAAACGATCTCGGTTGAATGGCACTTGCACGTACTGTATTAGGTGAACTATCGAAATTTGACCTTCTTTGGAAATTGACCTTCGAAATATTCGATGCGGGTGCGGGTCATTCATTGATTCAAGTTCGCGTGTGTCGACAAATATCGCGCGCACGACATAATTGATTGTCTATCGTTTTTCTTTCAAAAACTGCCGGGGAGGAAATTTAACGAGCAAACGAAGGTATTCCGGTAAGACGAGAAAACAAAGCAGACGGCAAGGAACGTAAAGTTGAGAAGAGAAACACATCACTCATTAATTTTTGTATCTAGGATCTAAAGCTCCCATCAAAAAAGATAAATACCATGTATTTATGTGATAAAACTGAAGCGTATCTAGTGTAGCTTTGACTGGACAGAGATGGATGAAAAGTGAAAAAGAAGTAAAGCGGGAGGTTGAGTTCGAGAAAGAAATGCCAGAGTTCGCCCAAGATACTCTCATATTGATTTCGTTTTTCGAGTGTCTTACTCACAAAAAGCGCGTTTAGTAAATAATAAACACATGTATCATCCAATTGAGCAAAAGAACAAATATGATTCGTAGCCTGCATATATACTGAAAAACGTGCTTTAATGCAATCGTCGTTGTGGAACCTACAGCTAAAAATACAATATAACACCGTTGAATCGCAATTGTGCCATGGAGATTTTCAATGGCGAAGTGGCGCTTCAGTCATATGTTTTCACTACATCACTCAGTCCTACTGTTCCTCTAATCTCAAGTTGGGGGCAAAACAATTTTTGCTGACTATTAGAGTGTGCCACTTAATCCTAACAACAAAACGACGTCATTCTTTGTGTCTGCGTAATCTCTTGCCGGTCATACCCAAGCAGCATCAATCAACATCGCATTTTAAAGCGAAGGACTTATCTGTTACACAGTATTGGACTCAGATACCAACAACAAGGCACGCAATGTCGTTAGAACGGCAGTGGAGGGACTGGACCTTTGCGCCATAATGGGTGAAATGGATACTCAAGTTGAGAAATATTGGGGCATCTGTCAATTTCACCATTATGACGTCAATGTCCATGGCTCAATTGTCGTTCAACAATAATGTCACCAACCAGCATCAATCAATATCGCATTTTAAAGCGAAGGACTTATCTGTTACACAGTATTGCGCCACATGCAAGAACAAACCGGTCCACTAACTTATATAATGTTCGTGTTGCATATTTTTCAGAGAGAAATACACGAAAAATACGCAAAAATTGTGTTCAAGTGTATTATAGTTAAGGTGTTGCATACATGAACAACGTCTGCGTCTTTTCCCCTCTTCAAACCCCGTTGTCTCTCGCGACATTTCTACCGTACATTGAATTGACTAATCAGGGGTTTCCCGGCGGGAGTCTAAACCTAAATTGTGGTGTAGTATTATGGTGTGCTGAGTGCGTTTTTGTTCTTGCATGTGGAAACCCCCTTTTCATAATACTGTGGTTAGAAGCTTCGCGAAAGAACCTTAGCGAGCGAGTTTATCCAGTTTCGGTGGCGCTGTAATAGTGAAATACGCAACTATTAGGGTGTCCCAAAAGTCTTGATACTTTTTCGAGCAAAACTTTGCGTTTGTCTCGCGAAGCGTAGAACCAATCAGCCAATTATCGGTATTATTGGGTTAAAATGTTCCGAAGGCGAGCAATGCCGCCCAGGAACAGCCCCAAAATAGGCTTACAGTCCAGAAAACAGACTGACAAACCACCCCCCCCCCCCGGTGGTTCACTTTCGAGGAATGGTACCTTTGAAAAGAAACAAAGCTGCGCACTGGTGCCGGGTTTCAAAGGGACGAGGGAGAGGCGAAATCGGAGAGTAAGAGTGCGCTCCCTCCCCTTCGGTACCTAGTCTCTTTCCCTCACCTCCAATGCATGAAAATAAGTTTCACGAGCTTGGTAAATGTTCTGCTATCCTGCACAAGTAGCATTTGAGAGGTATCGGAGCCATCTTTCTTGGCCCGCTTACCCAATAATACGTATCTTTGTGGTGAGCAGTGGCTGATTATTAACCTCTCCAAATATCATGAATATATTCGTACTCGCTTCGGAACTGCAATCGCAGATGCAATGCTGCCTAAGCGCATTTTTCTCTGACTTCGTTTCCGCTTGCCTTCTTTCTAGGGAAACCAAGAGATTTTGATGAAAGGCATAATTTTTAATTAATTGATTATCCCCCATTCACTTTTGTTAACTGGTGAGATTTATCGACGTCGCATTAGAAAATTATGACCGAATGATTATGCTCTGCTATTACGCCATCCGCCGCATTCAGTTTCCACCTACAATTTAATATTCAAAGAGTGAGGAAGCGCAATGTGCGTGATTGTTAGCACTAGTCATGTATTGTTTGGCCCATTACTCATTTACTAGGAATTCCATAAACTCCTCGAGAAATGCAATACAATTAAAATTTGCAATCAGGAGGTACCGACTTTGCAAAACGCGATAGTCATATGACGCTGGTCGCGTAAGGGTCGGCCATGGAGCCGCAGGGCCCAAAAAAATTCGCTACCAACAAACATTGGATCATATGGACTACGCTGATTTCGAAAATCGACATCTCACGACTCGTAATCGAAATAGAATCGAGATATTGATTTTTATTGATTGTCGTCAATATGAAGAAAATCGTTCACAAAACGACTCTTTGAAAAGATAACCCTTACAAACCATATATCAGCAGATAGCTCTTGATGAGGAGAATCGCGTCGTTTGTTTCAAAACACACAAATCTTTCAGAGAAACGAGATAGTTGAAATCTCCTTTCGTTCCAATTTCTCCCCAAAACGGCCGCATCAAGGGCGTTTGCCTTTTCGAGAATATATCGAAAAGTGGTATATGAGCCATATCTACGGTGTCGGCTGTATCAGACTTTTTAACGAAAACCATTTTTTGCTGTCAAAACTTCATTTCTGAGCACAACAAGGTCCAATTTTCACGTTGTGTTTCAATGGGTGTTTAGTACAACAACTTCATGCTCAAAGCGATGTCTCATTTTCCAGTGCTGACTAAGCGTGAAGTTGAAGACAGAAAGAAGTAGTACTAAACATCCACTGAAACATAACATGAAAAACGACCTTTGTTATGCTCAGAAATGAAGTTTTGCTAGAAGAAAATGATTTTCTTGAAAAAGTCTGATACAGCCGACACCGTAGATATGGCTCATATACCACTTTTCGATATCTTCTCGAAAAGGCAAACGCCATTGATGCGTCCCTTTTGGGGAGAAATTTGAACGAAAGGAGAATTCAACTATCTCGTTTCTCTGAAAGATTTGCGTGTTTTGAAATAAACTACGCGATTCTCCTCATCAAGAGCTATCTGCTGATATATGGTTTGTTAGGGCTATCTCGTCAAAGAGGCATTTAGTGATCGATTTTCTCCATTTTGAAGATAATCAATAAAATTCAATATCTCGATTCTATCTCGATTACGAGTCATGAGATGCCGATTTTCGAAATCAGCGTAGTCGATTACATATGATCTGATATTTGCTGGTAATGAATTTTTTTCGACCCTGCGGACTCTAGTGCATTGAGGGCCGAGCCTTACGCAACCAGCGTCATATCGACTTCGTATAACTGCTGTTGTTGAAGCTAAAGTCGAGCCAAGCTGTTACTTTATAAATAATGATAGTGATATACACTCGTACTATAAGAAAAACATATAGTTACTGAGCAAGACCTCGCATATCGGGTTATGTATAACCATCAAGATCGTTATTAGCACTAATTAGCAAAATTTGAAAACAAGCGTGATTTTTACTGAGGAGATCTGCATAAAGCTATGGTCATACAGTGGCAGTGTATTCTTCTATGACCATATCTGCAAATACTGAGAGATAACATTGCGAGCCTTGTTTATCAGTTCACAGTCTCTCACTATTTCGCATGATGTCGCTTCGCTGCCCCACACTTTAAACAAAGTGCCTTGAAAATGGCCATGGAATGAAATTCGTATAAGATGAAATGCGTATTACATTGACAAGGATGAGCACTTTCAGTAACCACATGTTGAGTAGCGAAACCCTTTTTACCGTTGAGATATCGTTTTTTTTCAAGGAGTCGCTGTTAAAAAGACCGGGTTCATTTGCAACAATATTACCCGGTTCCTTCCTAGAAAGGACATCGAATCTGTAGTGAGTTGTATAGTGTGTGGACGGGTACTAACTTTGAAGGTATTTTGGCTATCAAGAATTTCTCCATATTGTAAATATTTCAAGTTTAGACAAAAATGCAAAAAGTATCAAGACTTTTGGGACACCCTAATATCTTGAATGATAGTCATTATCTAATGGAACTGCGTCAGCGCCACGGGCAAATTTCTCGGAAATAGTAATTTTCCGAGGAGTTGAAATATGCTTCATAGTACAAAGAGATACGGAAAAATAATAGTTGAGTCAATAATGAGCTTTCTCAGCCGCAGACCTAATAAACCCAAAATCGTCTGAATGGCAACTGATGGCCTAGTGAATGGCAACTGATGGCCTAGCGGTATTGCAAGGTATGTTCCTAGATCTTTACGCCGCCACCACCACAGTGGCTACGAAAAAAACCAAATTATCACTGACGTGTTTCCCTTTATCTGACTGAAGTTATCCGGAAAATGCAAGCACTGTAGGTTAGCTGGTAAAATTTGGGCTTCTGTGTTCGATGGGATTCGGAAGGAGATGTAATGCCAGGACGGAATTGCAATAACACGGAAAGAAATGATGAGGTAGATAAAATTAGTGGAGGAAAACAGGTATGCTTCAATGACCGTATATCTATTGAAGACCACAATTTAGTGTAGTGGACGTAGTATGTTTACCTTATGTAAAAATTGAATATCACAACATTCACCGCTATGATGGCAATTGCACAATGGATAATATCCATTGGATATTAACGACAAAGTGATGAAATAAGCACCTTCCCGTTATTTGACTGTGAATTTGCAAGCAACATTGAGAGATTAGAGTGGAAGATGTTCGGGATGTTGTAAGAATAATATCTATGTTTCACAACATACATTTCATCTGAAGAATACAGTTGAGTGAATAGGATGGTAACGAATATTATAAAAAGTACTATAATACATCTGCTTATGGTCAGATTGATGGTTTTGTTGTGAAAATTCGCGCCACTTTGGTGATCCTAACATATTATAGTGGGTTTGAAGAGTGGGTTGGATTCACTTAGCCCACAATGATGAAATGAAAAAGGACATTTACGAAACAATGGCCAAATGGCGCTTCAACCGTTCATTATTAATGGGATTCAAGTTGCGTTGCATCGAGCGGCGGAAGTGCGACAACACCAAAACTAAAAGGAAAGTATGGTAGAATAAAATTAGTAGAGTAGAACAAATATGTTTAAAAGCCTGCATATCTACAGAAGGACACTGTTTAGAGCAATGTGAATGTTGGCGAAATGGTAAAAAAAAATTTGAAGTATAATTTAACCTCGAAACGCAGCTGCGCGCTATTGACATTTACGCCGCAATGGTGAAATGGCGCCTCTGGCGTTCAGTATCATTGAGGCGATCGCTATAATTAGAATGAACTGTGGACTTGTTATGAGAATGCGGGAGGCATCTGTGATGTGATATTATTGAGAAACAAATATGTCTCAAAGCCTGGATATCTGCTGCAAAATTAGCCGACTCAATTCGCTGATTGATGAGCAGGAAGATCAACTAATATTACAATATTACAGAGTGGATGAGGGTTACTCGAGAATAAATTCGCACCATCATGACAAAGTTGTAAAGTTGTAAATTTGGCAATATCTGGTTATACTGACTATGAGAAAATAAAAATAACGCTGACGTTGAACGTTAGATTGAATATACAGTTGATAAAAGAAGTAATGCCAAGGCCCAATCCCTTGAAGAATTTATCAAATCATCATTGAAATAGGTGTCTAGCTGAAAATAGGCGTACGATAAGAGAGAATGGTGAATTGAACTTTCGCGCCCTCAATGAATGCACATAACACCATCATGGCGCTTTATCGTTCACCCTTCTTTCAACGTAGGAAACACCATCTCTATTTTCATCGAGGCAAGTGTCTTAATTTTTCTAATTGTTGATGAGTTCCAAATCGGTTTCATACCAAAAATGAAGGGTTGGAAAGACAGAAAAATTCTGTTTAACCATGGCATGCTGGAAGAATTTTAAAAAAAACATCAGAGATCTCTTTCATAACATGAAACACGTTCATTCTTTCAGAGAGGCCGCATTTACGCATCAAAATGCATCAATGATTAATTATTGTAATTTTTTGATTTCAAAAAAGTTTCATCTCAAAAATGAAGGCTTGGAAGGACAGGAAGATTCGGTTTTTATCAAGGGGGGAGAGGTTCAATAAAAACATCAATAATGCAAAAAGACGACTAATGGCTAGGAGACGTGAGTCAGAAGAATTGAAAGAGGAAGACACTAGAAGAGAATGGAAGAAGAAAAGTGGTACTGTTGGTGAGTTATTCATTAAGTTACTCATCAAAGTGTTATTCATTATTGCTGCTGCGGCTGATAAAGCAACTGACAAAGCTTCGCTAAATGTCTATTCGACACTCTAAAAGCTATAAGAAAGTCAATCCCAAAATGGATTAACACATGCCTGAAAAAATAATAACTAAAAAATTTTCTGCATTCCATATTCATGGTTTATTCACAATAATACTGATTCTTAAAGCAAAAGCCATGTCAGCCTCACTGTCTTCACTCAAATGCATATTTTCTCTGCACATGGAATCTGTATTCTGACCCCATCCATGTGTTTCATCCTTTCTTTTCATTTCACACCCATTTTCTTCTACATGTCATTCATACAACGAATCTCTGTGGTGAATTTTTTTTCGGACTTGACAACACGATTCAGGCCCTACATACCATTCCAGTATAAAATACTGGAACAACAATTACATCAACTGTAAATGTTACGAAATCACTTTTTCGGCTACATCAGCTTCGCAGTTCGCGATTTGAGTTAGTGTGAGGTGTCCTACAGTATTCGAGTCCGTATGGATTTTACTGGTAAATACATTTCCTGTGGCTCCGCCCCACTGAGACCTCCGCAACGGCTCGATTCTCCCAATCCATTCTCGTAATCTTGTCCTCATGTTTGTGCTTGCTCTTTGCATTCTCGAATGTTTACTAGGGTTTATAAATCGGCATAAAATGCTTTTCACTTTTATCTTATCCACTCAAAGCGGGTGTCTCTGTGTTCGATAAACAACCGCTCCGAGTGGATTAGACGAATGTGAAATGCACTTTACTATAGATTTAGAAACCTTAATGTTTGCCAACGGAATTATTTTTCCGAATTCCGCCAAAAATCTTTTTTTTTCTTTTCAGGCGCTATGGCAACTCTGAACATCTTTCCGAGCGAAGTCCTCCTAATGATATTTTCCACCTTTAGTACAAATGATCTCAATAGCGTCCGCGCTACCGCTAAGCGTATGCATCAAATTGTTGAGCAGAATTCTGCTCGTCTATACCATTGGTACACGACATTGCGACTGTTGTGTTATCGAGACAGAAATACAGAACTTGATGTGGTACAAACTAGAAATGGAGAAGATATAGCTAGAAGACCTCAAACGGATCTGAAAAATGCGGCTGAAACCTTGGAAAAACTGCAATTCTTCAAACGACGATCCGTGCACAAAGATGCCAACATTTATTGTAGGTTTATGATTGGCAGTTTGACTACTTTATCGCTTATGTTTCACAGGGCGTTTATCTGCAAATATACAGTGGCCTTGAAACGTAACCAATAAAGTTGTCATACTGATTACCTTACGCTCACTCTCAGATACGATCGATACCGATGATATTTCTATCGCTGGCTAGATAGCGCGACGGGCTACAGTGCTTCGGCTGTATTGCTATGTCAACTCTATGACGCAATTGCCTCGCAAACAGTTATTCGAGCTTCTCACTACTAAATGTCCACTCGTCATTAATAATGGTGGGTGGTGGTCATTTTCAAGTTTATTACGCATAGCAGACGAACTGTATTATTGATTGACTATTTACTATTTTAATTTATTTTGAACAGCTACAGTTTTTCACGATGTTTCAGCCAGACTTGGGGCGGTGACAGACATGTAGCAAAGTGCCAAAAACAATGCCCCTGGCAGTATACGAACTCGTTCCATCTAACAATGGACATTTTTGGACTTGTTAACCGGTTTTCATTCCATATGTATATAGTTCGAGAGCACTTGGGGGGAAACCAAAGAATCCACCAATCATTTTTGCCCGTTTCGCCTTTTATGGGTAAACCGGGTCAAAATAGGTCAAAAAATCGATATTTTCAAAACAGCCCAAATGATATATCATTCGATAGCGCATAAAAAGTTGATCAAAACGCACCTATTTTTGACCTCTGAAAAAAATCCTTGCTCGAAAAAATGGCAAAAAACGTGTTTTTTGAGCAAATTGGTGCATTCCTTCACGTTATATCTCCTCTACACGGCCAGATAAGGGTATACTTCAACGAGCAAAATTTATTGGCTTGAG
>JACMIF010002926.1:0-12693 GCA_014805445.1 Diplogasteroides magnus
CAGCGCCCTTCCAGAGAGCTCCGACCACTAACTATTTTCAAAATTCAATAATGAACGCTACCTTTTTTCTCAGTTTTAACGATTCAGGGCTGTAGATTGGGTCCAGGCGCATCATATATCAAAAATCAGTGGGGGGTTTTTTTCCATTTACTCTAGATATTTACGCTGAAACGTAGTCATAATCACGTTTATCGCTGTCTAGAACATATAGGTTGTCCAATCTGGACAAAAACTTAGATTCATACATAACTTTTGACGCTCTATCTTTTGACAATGCCACATGTAGGTTAAGAATGACGTTTAAAAAGTTGATCTTTGATTTTTGTTCTTCGACCAAAATTTTTGAAATCACAGCTGAAGTGTATCCCACGCTTGGGGATGTTACTCTGAAAGTTTCAGACCTGGGAAAAGTATTTGAAGGTGTGTGCCACCCTTACCTCCGGTCTTACAGAAAACTTGTTCTAAAACGGGAGCGAAGTGCTTCTCTCATGCGTCTAGTCTTCGCGGAGTTGTTGTCTCTACGAGCAATATGAAACCGCGCCGAGTTGATTAGACGAATGAGAAATGTAATTTACAACCTATTTAGAAACGCTAGTACGGTGTTCCCTTCTATCTAAACCGGTTTTATCATTGCCATCAAGACTATTTGCAGTTCGCCACTCGAGAGATCCACTCATATTTTCTTGCGGGCACACGTTCTGTGCCGTGTGCGTCGGCCAATTGAAAAGGAGTCCCTCGTGAGTGAACTTCTTGTTCTAAATAGGTAGTAACTGGAGTGACGCTATCACTGAATTTAGTGCAATTGTCATTCGTCTAATCTCCGCGGAGTCGGTTTTCTCTATCATTTCATAGACAACCAATCCGCGAAGATTATGCTAGTGACAATTGCACTAAAGTTACCATTAGCCACACCCTATTTTTTAAATCAGTAGTAACGTACTTTTTCATTCGTCTAATCGACTCTGAGCGGTAGTGTCTACGTTCGATCGACAACCATTCCGAGTGGATTAGATGAATGAGAAATGACCTTTACGGACCAGTAAACCCAAAGAAGCTGACTAATTATATAGTGTGTTTTCTTAGATTCAACTGTCCCGCCTGTAGGAAGCTCATCGACTCCTCTTCACCGAGTATGGTCAACTTCTACATTCAAAATCTCCTTCCAGAAGCATCAGACGAGCCGCTGTCTGGAACCAACGATGCGAATGACTGAGGGGAGCGAGCAGAACAAGTGAGTTATGGTTGGCGAATGAATATTTTCTATTATATTTTTCACAGTGCCAATATTATGACATGGGAACTGTGAAAAATATTCTATAAAATAATCATTCTGTCAACCATAGAGTGACACTTATCGTTTCCGTATATTATGCCCTGTCAATAATGTTGGCAGTTTACAAACTTTATGCGTCATGCTTCAATGCTAACGAATAAACGAAGATTTTCCTTCTATGAAACGTAACCCATAAAGTAATCAAAGAACCATTCATTATTGCCAAACACTTTTAGCAGCCTAACTCCGACAGCGATGATGAGGCTCCAACCGCGTCGCTTCGGCTGCTTCTAGTCGGTGAAGCGCTGCGTGCAAGCCGCGAGGAGCCAAACAGTGAAGAAGCCCGAGGGTGTGCGAACTCCTCCACCTGACAATGTAAGGACTACTGAACGCAATATGCCATTTGTTAACCGCTCAAATCTCAGCGGTTTCAAGACGCTTAATGACCAGCGGTCTAAAATAGGCTGACGAAATGTGTGGGGCTAGTGGCTACCTCATTCTTCGTTATGCCCGTCTTCATCGATTGACCGTTCGCCGCTAAGAATGAAATTGAGCCCCCGGATCCCGGGAGCACTAGATACCTCCAATCGGATAGCGAAGTGCATTCCTTTTTCTAACGCATGGCTGTGCGGTTTTTCATCATATGCGAGATACAACAGCTTGACAATACGTTAGAGAAAGAGAATGCACTCCGCAATTGCATGTCTCTAGGGAGCAAATCCAATCGACAAACCATACAAAAAAGTCTTAGGAATCATCATTGCAGCATGACTCCGACAGCGACGACTACCTCCCGGATGACATAGCTGAACTGGTCCAACTTCACGGGGTTGGCTCCGTTGCAGAGAGGCTTGCGGAACGAAAGAGAAGGTAGAAGGATCGTGAATATGGTTCTCTTATCGATACATCATCGTGTTACGATCGCCTAAATGTTAGGGTTTTTTGTCGGAATCAAAATGCAACTCTATTCTGTCTGTGCGCATTGGTGACTAGGGAGACTAGACGAATGACTATTGCACTAATGTCACTGATAGCGACTAGAGACCTCGAAACGCATATTTCTACCCTTCCTATTCTCGCACGAGTGGTTGTCTATGAGGTTGAGAGACGACCGCTCGGACTAGAATAGGGCGGTTAGAAATATGCGTTTCAAGGTCTCTAATATCGACACACTAATCTTAACCTGTAGATACCGCAAAATAGATGAAGGACCTTTTCTGGAGACAAAACATATGAAACAACGCATTCTTTCTCTCTGCGCCCTCATTCACCCGGTCATCTCTAGAGCTTTGACATGACCGCGCGATAGAGTGAACAGACTAGTGATGGCTGATGGAATACTCACGCAAGAGGGAATACGAAAGGGCGCGCCCTCGTTCGTGTTCCATGCTATGGGAATACGTGAGACACAGTATTATGAAAAGGGGTTTCCACATGCAAGAATAAAAAACGCACCCGGCACACCACAATACCACACCACAATTAAGGTTTAGTCTCCCGCCGCGAAACCCCTGATTGTTCAATTCAGGGTACGGTAGAATTCCCGCGAGAGACAACGGGGTTTGAAGAGACACGACGAGACAATCAGACGGTTCATGTATGCAACACGCAAACTATAATAGAATAGAACTCATTTTTCGCGTATTTTTCGTGTATTCCTGTCTGAAAAATATGCAACACGAACATTATATAAGTTATTTGACCGGTTTGTTCTTGCATGTAGCACAATACTGTGGAGAAGCGGTCTGCCATTTTTTCGTATTCCATGGAATACGAGCGGTTTTCCTTCGTATTCCATGGAATACGAGCGTTTGTCAGGGCATTTTGTGACCTTATTGGCAACTAATACGGTCGAAAATTTTTATCCTGTGAAAACTTTTGGCGTAGAATCCGAATATCATAGTTATTTGTCTTGTTGTTGTTGTTAATTTTTTTTCTCATAAATTTCTCTAAATTGTTATTCTCACCAGTTGTTATGGCAAACGCTCGTATTCGGGGGGATAGGAAGGAAATCGTTCGGATTCCATGGAATACCATTTACAAATGAAATGGCCCCGCTTCGTATTCATTTGAATATGAAAATTGAGGGAAGACGGCCGCTCCAATCCCATGAAAGTACGAAATGGGGATAAAAGTGCAACTGCTCGTATTCCATCAGCCAAGACTAGAACAGACTGAGATGAAATGCACTTTACCATTTAGTGTGGGCACAACGATCCCAACTGCATTCCCAGCCGTCTAACTTCATTCCTAGCGGTCGTCTCTGCGAAGGGAGAGGGACGACCGGGCGAATGAGGACGCAGATACGAAATGAGTGTGGTTTTGCTATTGGGATCGTTGTGCCCACCCTATTGCCATTATCTCTACCTTCACTACTTTAAATTCAAGGAGCCACAAAGGGAGATTTATTTGCATGCACTTTCGGGTTCACTTCTCTCCCACTTTCTCGTCGTCAGAGCGGTCTACTCTAACAACGAGAGAGTAAGGGAATTGGAGAGACTGATTACCGTCGGGAAGCGCCTCGCAATCTCCCTTTACGGCTTCTTTAAAGAGATAGAGATGGAATACAGGAGGTAAAATATTCGATACACCGAGAACCACGCGTTGGAGAAAGAGGATAATGAGAAAAAGCGGATGGCATGAGACTTGATACTATCGCAAGGGTAAGAGGGCTGAGAGGATATATCGTCATTAGATACCGTGAACTGACTTAGATGTTGACAGCCGTTTTTTCTAGCCGTCTCACTTCATTCCAAGCGGTCGTATCTGCGAAGGGAGAGACGGCAGATAGGAATGAAGTGATACCGAAAGTGCATGCAAATAAATCTCTATTTGTGGCTCCTTTAAGTTAGTTTCACAGATCCATGCATTATTGAGATGCAATCGATGTAACTGTGTTTAGCTCTAGATGTGGGTGACTGTTCGATAATACAACAACATTAAAAAATTTAGGCTAGAGTGGAAGTTGGCTGCCTTCTGACCATTCTCCAGGTGAAGGAGCGCTATCTCCAGGTATCATTCATGTAAATACAATTGAAAGTCAGCCTCTATATATTACGCTTGAAATTCAAAATCACTGTAAATACCAGAGAAATAGCAGGCAAATTAGAGAGAGAGTATAGGATGAAATTGCGTGAGGACTCGTATTCGTTATATCATTTCAATTTACATACATTATACTAATTGATAAAGCTGCGAAATGATTATTATATTTTATTTTTAGGACAACAACATCCCCAGAGACAAGTGGGAACATGTTCACGTATTCCACAGAGGTACGAACTTATTTTATAGAAGGCTTGGTCAATGTTAGGGTTTGGAATTCGGGAAATGTATAGTGCATTTTTCATTCGTTTTATCCACGTCATCCACGTTCGTTCGTCTGATCCAGCGTTCTAACGTGGAGGCAACCAATTCGAGGAAAATATACTCATAATTAAGAAATGCACTTTACTGTTGATTTGTAAATCCAATCGTGTATTGTTTGTATTATCATCAGGCGAGCGCTTGTCTATCGAAGTGAGAGACAACCGCTCATGAGATTGGGGGAGGTTATAATTTCAAAAAATGCATTCCCTACACCTCACAGACCTTGCATGTCCCCATTGCAGGCCGACGTTTGGAGGACGAATCGAGGTCGATTGCGGACTGCCGCGTGAGATATGGACATGAGCTACATCTACGTCTGGAGACACCTGACGCGTGTCTGCTATCATGATTCATTACAATACATTATCTATCCGCCCTGGGGATCAAAGGCGGTCTACGATTAGTCATGAAATTTCCGCTTCCACTATGTAGCGTAGCCTACAAAGAGACACCGACCTACTATCGTGATTCGTAACGGCAAATTGCATTCTTCCTCTTTTTCTGCTGTTCTTTTGTTCCTATTGCTCTTGGAATGGTAAGCATTGCCTGGCCATCTTTTTGGCCATGAAACACCCAAAATTCGGATGTCCAAGAATTATATAACTTCCGATGACACCTTGTTTTCTCAACGGAAATCGATAGAGGGGATCAGGACGAGCATTTAATTCCCCTGGCACTTTTTCTGAAAGTGCCTACATTGGTGCAAAAGACGTTTGTATCCGGCCGGATTCGAACCAGCGACCTATTTTTGACGAAGTTGACCAACTTTGACTAAAATTTTGAAGTCGATTGTCCACGAGATTTATGATGAAATTTTCCCCCCAGACGTAGAATTTCACGGAGAATCGTTTGGAACAATAAAAAAGTGTGACTTAATGGGAATGTTTTTCAGGACGGCCATTTTTCTGAAACAAATGCCTATAACTTTGTCGGTTTTGAGTTTCATGGGACAGTCCCCACTGCAAAAAGTCTTGTCTCGTCGAGACGATCAAGAATCACTATACGACTTAGACAGTGACAAAAGTTTCGGATAGGGTTAACTTTTTGCTGTGCCAAGCGTTTCTCACTCCTGTGAGATAGTGTCTCTTATAACTTATTGTTTGAAGATCCGACTTCAGTTAATTTTCCAACGCAGGTCACACCATCCCCACATATTTCGGTAACTTGCCATAGTATTCTTACTCGAGTGGAGAGTAGGCAAATAAGTTTTTTGTTCGAACGGTTAAGCAACGAAGTTGTACCCTCACTCGTTCATTGCGCAACCGGCCAATGACGAACTCTTCGTCATTTAATCGCCTTCGCTAACAATTCGTTAACTTTGGCAATACTGTCTACAGCCAAATTAATGGAATTATGAAAGATATTATACTATTATTAGATATTAGATATTATACAGAAATTATCTATGGATTACCTCGTATTTGCAATGCCAAATTGTTTGGAGCGTTTATGAATATGCCCTCCTCTTCCGATTAACCATTCCGGTTCCTTCTAGGGTTTCTATGACGATAGTACAGTGCATTCGTCTATGGTCTGCATCAAGTGGAGCGGTTGTCTATCACATGTGTGAGACAGCCGTTCTTTGTGAATTAGACGACAAACGAATGCACTCAACTACCGGTTTCGAAACACTAGTTCCTTCCAAAGTCAATCTGCTTGTCTGTTCAATCATTTTATGTATTGCCTCTCTCGTCTTTTCATAAAAGACTACAACTCTCACCACAATCCTTCGATTACCCATTCTCAATACAATTCTGGTTGAGACATTGTGACATCAATGGATCGAGATTAACCGAGCGAGAGAAACGGGAAATTTGGTAAATATAAGGTTGACGAAGGCGACTGTTCTCCCTTTGGCGAATCGAATCGAAAGGGAAACATGTAATACTTAGTACCTGAGACATTTTTATATTTCTTTGTGGATTATTGTTGTCATCACCCAACTTCAGATTATTTCACGAGAGGAAACCATTGGGCGTTATGTTTTTGCTCATCTAAATGGATAAACGAAACGAAATGAAATGAAGGGAGTCGACGATAGAAAGATTCGATATATGCTACACCATATATTAGTGGAAATTGTGAGAGCAGCTGTAGCAATGCGTTACAACACTGTTGAAGTTGTACTTGCGAGAAACTCTTTACTCGATGGACAACAAGGTTGGTAATACTTGGTATTGTAATAATTGATTTTTAAACAATAGCCTGTTAGATTTGTTTTTCTTGGAAATTTCAACGATAAAAGTAAACAACTTGGGCGTGCTACGATTGCAATAGAAACATGTTCACTACTACCGTTTCCTTGGTAACGGTAGTAGTGGACTCAGGAGCTTTAAATCGATTAATTTGTCATCATTTTCCCCGCAGTGCGGTTATCTTATCAAGGAGTGAGGCAACAGCCCGGCGGAGAATAATGGCGACAAATTTACCGATTTTGAGCCCTCGTTCGAAGTAAAACATTGACTATAGGTGCTAGTAGAAGCAAAGATACACAACAATCATTCCGAGGAACCCGTTTGACCATAGAATGCGGAACGCATTTGACCCGTTCTTGACTACTCGAGAGGCCGATGTAATAGTAGGGCGCAATTCTGAAGGGCCTTCGGATGACGTTGGAGGTAATTCAGAAGGTTCTTCTGATGTTGTTTCGGGCAATTCCGAAGTTTCTTCGGATGTTGCCTCAGGCGATTCAGCTGGGCCCTCGGTTGCTGTTTCAGGCGATTCCGAAGGTTCTCCGGGTGCTGTTCTGGTCAATTCGGCTGGGCCTTCGGGTGCTGTTTTAGGCAATTCCAAGGGGCCTTCGGCTGGAGTTGCGTGACAATTCGGACAGAAGGCGTGTATCAAATCGGTGATATTAGAGGAGCCAGCAGGCATAGGAGGCCCAGAAGATTCAGGAAGGCTATCGACCGATGCGGCGACTGTTAATGTAGACGCATTGTTTGGAGCTCCAACGGAAAACGTGAATCGACGAGCTGAAATTTTCCATTTCTTACTTCTGTGGAAAACTATGCATGTTTTGATTGTATTGTCATGACTGAATCGCTAGCCTGATTGAATGAAGAATAAATGTATAAATTAATCTCAATACCCATATTGACAAAACAAATTTTTCTAAACGGTGCCATGAAACATCAATATGCCTTGCCCTGACTTTATGCGAACGGATAAAGAGATAAGGCATGAAATAATTGCTGACCTCTTATCTCTGCTGAAGCCGAAAGCGCGAATACAAGGAGAACGATGAGAGGGCCGTTCATCTGTGGAAAGGGTGTGATCCGCGTTGAAAAATTCACTGAAATCGGATCATCTAACAATAAGGTAACTAGCTATGTACAGTTCAAACGTAGGTAGAGGCAATGGTGTCTATTCAATGAGCTATACGAACAAAAGAACAGCAGGGCCGTTCATCCTGACACTTGGCGAATGACAAAATGGACAATCGTTAACCTTGCGTGATACAATTACGCACGGAGAGTATTACGGCGTGGCCACCTGATGCACCAAAACAAGTTTATCAGGAAGAAGAAAACAAGGTTACTTGATTGGACATTGTACAGTTCTTCTGAGCGGGAGAGAATGCAACCACTCATTTCTTGCCGTGTAACTTCATTCCTATCAGCCGTCTCTCCCTTCTCGGAGACAACCGTTAGGAATGAAGCTAGACGACTAGAAATGAACGACTGTCAATTTATGAGTCAATTCACTTTCTCTATTGTCCGGAAGAAGGAAACAGAGTTAATTGATTGCAAAAAAAGAGAAAATATGAAACATGCCCTGAGGGCTTATAAAATCAATAAAGCATTGGCATGCTAATGAGGTATACCATCGTGATCAGCGTAGTCGATATGGTAAGGAAAATGTATTTCCGTCGTGAATTTCAATATGTGCTGCAGCCACCTCTTACACATCCAGCTACGATGTCTGAGAAAATCTGTGCTAATAGCTGTGATAGAAGGTCCTAGACCATGGACGTGTGGGTCAGTCGCTGAACGATGTCAGTATTGGCGATATTAGGATCAGATACTTCACATAGGGCGGTGATTAGGTTGGATTCGACTCGGGGAGGGGGAGTTGAGCATAGTGTAGCTGTTTATTTAAATATATCTTTCTCGAATAGAAAGGTGCAGGCACGAATTGATTCAGAACAAACAGATGAGAAAGATCCGGAATCGGACAGACAGTTGGATTGAAAACGGAAAAGATTGAAATGGCTTTAGTAGGGACGGCATTATGGAACTTTATTGACAGCCGTACATTTCTAGTCTTCTAATTAGACAGCTGGCAATACCGTTCCATAATGCGATCCCTAGGCTTTAGCGAGAGATAATGTAGATTGCACTGATTTGATTGTACTTTGACGCACTTGCGCACCACTTTTTGAGAATGTCATGTTTCGAAAATTTGCATTTGATCTTTACACAGGACGGACGTGACATTTCATTCCTCATTCCCCAAATCACTTCACTCGTTCAAATGTCCTCGGAGCTGATCGGTTCGTTAGAAGATGCGGTCAGTTTTCCTACTACATTTGGCCCAAATTTCCCCGTATTTGCTCTCCCAAACGCAATTATCGATTGAAACCGACAGCTCATAAATGATAGTTTCATGTGAACATCTGTTGATACGGACTCTAATGCATTGTAGTTTACTGTAGGTTGTTGTAGGTACTGTAGTTTACTGTAGGTTACAGTAGAATTACGGTTGGGGCATAATAGTAAGGTTACTGTATCTGGATGATTTTATGCTAAAGGAACCTACAATACCCAAGAGTCCGGGAATTAGCAGAAGTGCCGTTTGTTGGACCAAATACCGATTTCAGAACCCGTCTTCCGTCCGCGAGCAAGAAGCGCCACCAGTGTTCGTTCGACGCAGCGTCCACAAGTACACCGTCGAGCAGTTTCTCGCCAGATACGGTAGCCTTTTTCGCGTTGGGATTCAGGGCGGGAGATTTGAATTTGTGATGTGCAGGTCTCTGGTCGCGATGGGAGAAGCGCGCCGCCTTCATCCACTTTCTCATTGTCTTGGCGTGTTCGCCGATCCTGGCATTTACGTGAGTGTTGATTTAGAAGACAAAATAACTGTTTTCATTGCAGGAGAGTCTTGGAGCTCGGATTCGAGTTCGGAGAGGTACATTTTCGTTTGAAAATGACGTACATATAGAGCCCGGAAATGCTAGTTTGTAAAAGAATGAGTAATTTTATATAGAAAATGCGCAAATAAAATGAAAGTGAGTAATTCAGGACGAAGTAAGGAGACATATCATCGATAAGGACATGTTTCAACGCTGCGCAGTGATCGGCGTCGTCATCGCCATGGCCTTTGACTGGTGAGACCGCAACGCGACCGCGACGCACGCGGCGATTTCGTAATAGTTACGAAATCTTTCGTAATAATAGATTTCGTAGGTGCGCGGGTCGCGCGTTGTGGCTGCAGGGCATTCTCTTTCTGCACGGAGGTGCGCTCGTCACGCTCTACTTTCAGACGGACAGGTAATATGGGAAACCTTGCGTTTTTGCCACTACTGAAACATAATTCAACCTGGTTTCACTTGCAGTTACATCTTGACGACGCTGGTTGTCGGATTCGCTTACGTCACTGCCATTGTAGGTGGCTTCATAGAACTGCGACGCGGGCTTCAGACGCGTTGCGGTCATGGCTAAATTCCTCGTTTAGATCATCTACATCCAAGCCATCACATGCGCAGCGGAGTCCGTGTCTCATGATCTCCGCGTTTTTATGATGTGCTTCATCTACACAGCATTCGATATTGCTCTTGTGAGTGGGGAATTATTGGCCTTTGATTGGTCAAGCCGCAACGCGACCGCGACGCGTGCGACAGAGACATGGACTGTCACCTAGGGGAGCGTAATTTCGGAAATTCTAACCTCCCTCATCATCAAGCGGTTGTCTATCGAAGTGAGGGACAACCGCTTCCATGAGACTTTTCCGATCTCACCGAACGCTATCATCATTCCAAATATTAAGCACCTGTTGTTTGGATGCCTGGGATAAAGGCTGGCCGTGAGTATAAAGAGCAAACATAGTCGATGCTACATATGGTGTAATGGTAGCGCATTCGGGCGGCAGCCGGAAGACGCGGGTTCGATCCCCGTCAGTTGCAGAAGCCCAAATATTGAATCTCTTCCAAATTTCAGCTCACGATGACTTCTGTAGTGGCGGAGCGCGACTGGGATATAGCCACCTATCTCGCCTTCTCCTCGATTCTCTCGTTCATTGTTGGATCGACGCTCTTCCTGTATGCAATTTGGCGGTTTCCAGTTAGACTACGCTATGTTTCAATGATACCATATATTTGAATATATACCCACTGTGAAACATATGACAGAAAACATAGTCAAACAGTCAACGATTATTTTCCAGTGTGTACCGTGACACGGACGTGTTTCTGCTCTCTCGTTTTCGCACTGCCGAACTATGCATCAGATTGGAACGGCGGGAGGAGGAGTATGAGAGGATGATGAATCCGCAACCTAAGGGTAATGCGTAAAAAAGTATTATATGGGGAAATATTAAATCGCTAATTATTGTGCGTTTTGCACGGAATACCTTGCGGAAAAGCTTTTTTGGAAAATATCTTCTCTAGAAATTGAACGTGCTCTGACAGGGATAAATTATTGTATTGTATTGTACCACGGACTGCGCCACAGGCGCGGACCTGATTTGGCTTTGGACGTAGCTCGCGCTAACTTTTCTTTTCTAGTTTTCCATTAAGGACATTTTTGAAAAATACCAATAAATCAAAAAAGGAAAGAGTGGAAAAATGACGGAACGTGAATCTGGTTAAGGTCAAAAGCCATCGAACGCCGTGGTACGGAGGCCCTCTCGGAAATCGCTGAAGCCGAGAAAGAAGGAATCCTCTGCGAAACGGCAGAACTCATTGAAAATGACGAAATCGGTGAAACTTTGAAGTTTTAAATCTTGCCTAGGAAATATAAGCTTTTCGAATTGATAAAAATGTTTTTTTTCATAATACTCATAGAAAAATAACTGAGATTTTTGGAATTTTTACCTTAGGAATTGCCTCCTTCAGTTTCGAAATGACACTAGGTGAAAGAGTATCTCACACAAGTGTCACTTTGAAACAAAAAGGGGCAAATCCTAACTGTAAAATGAAAAACATATCATATTTTTCTATGTGAAGGAGATGGAAATCCTGACCAAGAGCTCCCGCAACGCAACGCAATCGAAGAAGAAGGTCGCCACTGGCCCGAAAATGTTCGTTTCTAAAGAGTTCGTATGACATTTTACAAACTTTTTCTTTTCAGAAGACCCTCAAGGGAACGGGCGGAGAAGATCGTGGAAAATCTCGCACTCAGGTATTTTTGTTCATGAAATTCGACATGATATACCGAGTACGGACACTTAATCTGTTTGACAACTGCGCATTGTCTACTTTGCGTGATATTTCGTCGTTTATCCAACCATTAGTTGTGGTTTTGAATAGTTTCCCGATTCAATATTTTCAGTTTGAAATTCTGAAGCCAGGACAAACAAATAAAATTGTTTTTGCATCTTGATAAATTGGGAAAAAATAGTAGCAAAAATTCCTTTTTGACCGAATTTTCATTTTCGGCCTTTGAAGGCTGCAATTTGACAAATATAAGATCCTGATCACAATCTTATAACATCTTACAAGGGAATGGTCAGGACCGGTCTCGAGGTTTTCGATCCTACTATGTATTTTTCGAGAGCCCTTGACGAGTAAACAATAAAACTACCTTTAGCTAATCCCCTCGATTTTTTTAACAGAAGATATGGGGAAAAAATATCGAAAAAAGGTGAAAAAATGCAATGTTTGGAATTTTCTACAGCGAGAAGCAGGCTTCACTGAGGGACGTGCATACCCGCAATGGAGAGTACTCAAGTAGTATGATTTTTGCGATTTTTACAGGGATGGGCATAATTACTGCAACACGGAATTTACCGTTTATCTTAGGTTCAATGATAGCACATTAGTTCATACCACATATTTTATTTCTCAACAACCAATGCATCAACAATAACGATTCACTTCTCGATACGTCCACCAA
>JACMIF010002927.1:0-16135 GCA_014805445.1 Diplogasteroides magnus
GGGGTAAGATGTTTTCTTCACGATTTGCGACTAGTGCTGTATCAGTGGTTGTTTCACTCTCTCATGATCTGTGTTATTCTTTTTTCGTTCGTGATCTCTTGGACTGACTGATGTCAAATTTTAATGATCCATGAATGCAAAAGAAGTGATAGAGCGTTGTACCTGAGGAGAGCAAAACATTCAAATTGATAGAGAAATGCACTGGGCGAGTCATTCGATTGAGTGAGGGGCGTGCGTGGCGGTCGCCTTCGCTCATTTCGTCTGTCATCACTTGTTCGAGGAGGTCGGTCGTCATCGTCTCTCCTATCAGATAAGTAATTTCGTGTTTCTGCTGTGACTTTCCTGTGCTATTGCAGATTCGACGGCAGTGAGCAATCGAGACGAAGGACAAGTACGCCATTGACATTTGCGCCATGATGATGAACGGACTCTTCCGCTGTCGTTGTCGCTGCACTCTCTATCAGATACGTCTTTTTATTATTCGATTGTGGCTTTGCCGTGATATTGCAGACACGAGCGTTCGTCAGTAGCAGTGAGGAATCGTCACTCATTCAAGATGGATATGGGATCAGGTCTGTTTTCATGTTTGTGAATGCGTGTATCTTGCGCGTGTAATTTGTATCTTATCATACTTCAGATCTCGGCGCTAGCAGCGAGATGACAACGTCCTAGCCGTGCAATCGCCGATCAACTACAAAATCGCCCATTATTTTGATTGTTAACTGGTCGGATATTCCGAGTACGAACCCGCTCTCAATTTCGTCCTACGCTCTCTCCAATTTGTGTGCTATGTCGTGGTTTCTTTAACCTGTAGTAGTGATTTTTGTGTGCTTAATTTCTACAAAATTTCACCCCTTCTCATTTGTTTGTTGGATAAATTTTTTATTGTGACAATAATGTGTTCATCCGAAAGATTATCCATGAAATGAAAAAAGGCAAAAGTGTGCCTGAAGGCGATTACGTTTATGAAATGTTTTTCTTGACGAAATATTGATTGTGTTTCGAGTGCCTGAAGGCATTTACCCCCTCTTTCGTCTCTTGGAGGTCAAAATTCATTCCGTTGAATAGTTGGCAAACTGCCTAATTATAAAATTGGCAAAATGCCAAATTTCATATTGGCGCCCTTTTTATGGGTAGTCTAGCCGCTATCCCATTTCACCACTTCACGGGCGACATAGCGACGAGATTCATTGTCGCAGTCTCATAGGAATATGCAAATTCCTCCAAAATTAATTTCAGGCCATCAAAATATACAGTCAGATAGAACAAGACGCCGTGAGTCCGAAAATGAACATGAGAAGCCCTGGAAATGTCCCTGAGGCGCGCTATTATCGATCTACGTCAGAATGTTATGAATGTCATAAACATTTCAAATGTTAGCAAATCTTTCCGTTGCTAACTTAATTGACAGTACGAGTAGGAGTGGTGTAAATGAGCACGAGAACGAGCATGAGGAGAGCAATAAGTAACAAAAAGAGCGGTTAGGACATTTATGCTGCGTTCAAAAGCATGTTTCCGCGAAAATGAAGACAAATATTTCCTGTTCTACAAGGAGAAATGGGCGTACTTAGGCTTGAAAATGTCAAAATTTGCTATGTTTGGGATTTTCTACAGCAATAAGCAGGCTTCACCCAGGGTCGACCATGCCGGCAGTGGAGAGTACTTCGTTGGTACATTGCACAGGATTTTTACTAGATTTACTGGCTAAGGCATAAAAGTGGGCGGAGTCTACAAATATGTGGCACTTTTGAAAATTCCCCCCATTTTTATGCCTTAACCTGTAAATCTAGTAAAAATCCTGTGCAATGTACCAATGAAGTACTCTCCACTGCCAGTATGTTCGACCCTCGGTGAACCCTGCTTCTTGCTGTAGAAAATCCCAAACATAGCAAATTTTGACATTTTCGAGCCTTAGGACGCCCATTTCTCCTTGTAGAAGAGTGCGCTGCACAAATGGAAGGTGGTTTCTTTGGTTTCCCCCAAAGTGCTCCGGAAAGATATACATATGGAATGAATCCGCCACCTTAAGTCCAAAAATGTCCATTGTCAGCCACAGCAAAACAATTTCTGTGAAGCAACAGTGCTGGTGTGGTAGCTCGATGTGAGTTGTGCTTCTTACTGGGCGAAGTAGACAGCGGCATCGTGCTCAGTCGACTGAGGCCTGCCAACTTCATCTACTTCCGCTGCAGAATGTTTCCGGCAAGACAGTATATTTACGTATGTCCCGATCCCAGGGATGCTCTGAATCTGGAAAGATGTTTTGCGCAATGTTATTCCCACGTTCTAGGCGATGTTTCGAAATAATGTTTAGGACGCAGCGTTAAGTCAAATAATAGGAAGTATTGTTGGCAGAATCACTATTTTGTGTGCTATGCTTCACGGAAACTGTCTGCAATGGTAGCACTGAAATATTTTTCAAAAATAAATTAAAATTCATGCCATGAGCTAGGGTTGGGAATTTATATGCGATTTCGATTGTGTTTCATTAATGCAATATCTTGCATAGTTAAAACTATCTTGAACATATCCAGTCTCGCATACTAATCAACTAGGAAATCAACCTATCTTCTCCAGTTCGGTTCTCGTGTGAGAAAGACGAGAATATACCTTATTGCGTAGCTAAAGACAATGGATACACATGTAAGAATAAGAAGAAAAACGAACATGGCGATCCAAAAGTCGAACAGAGCTGCTCCTAGCAACCGCGGGAACTTGTATTGCTCATCGCTCGGTACATATGTGTAAAGTGCGAAGGCAACGAAGCAAGGCACATTGAAAAAGACCGTCGGACCCGAAATCGAGATCAGCAGCTCAATTTACACAGTACACGTCGATGAATGAGATATGCGTTTCCACGAGATTAACGAGAAGTGCACCATAAGATATTCGTCTTCATCAAATCGAGACACCCACTTTCATAATTCGAATATTCTCGCGGATTTGATAGCTCCTTGCCAACGAATAGCCCCCTATTTCGTTATCGTATCCTAGTGTACGCGCGCTTAGGCGCACATTGTACCCGTAAACAGAGGTTAGAGCCTGAAAATACACTGATTTATCCTTTGCGTTCTTGTTCGGGACTTACTACGACGCTGAGCACAATGAATCCTGCCGGAATTACAAGCACTGTGTGCCATGTTACATTCTCTGAATAGTAATTTCAGTCTCCACGGAATTTTGGATGAGACGAAAAAAGTAATTTTCTGCCATGTCATTGTTGTCTCGCAGTGTCATCAGGAATCAGTGGGATAAGCTTGGCAGTTTGACTAGGTTTTCGGATATGTTTCACAGCTCTTATAAAATCAATATAAGTAGCCACGGTGAAACATATCCGAAACCCTAGTCAAACTGCCAACCATAAAGTGGGATAACAGTTGTCCCTAACCATCCATGTAGGCGCGGGTAAACAGAACTCCGGACAAGTCGCTAATAGTTTCAATGAATACGAATACGATTATTGTGGAAAGCGATCGCTTCTCGTACCTGAACCTCATAATTCATCAAAAGTCTGTGCGCGAAAAATGTCCCACCAGCCCCACTGAAGGGTGGCTACCAGCCGTTCCATAGCTATGGCTGAATTTCTACAATTGTGCGTTTCGTTGTTGTTTGCGAAAAAAACGCAACTCACATGCACGTAATGAAGGAAAACAGATGAATGCGCACAATATTTGAAATGAAGGTTCCTGCATATGCCATCGGTTTCGAAAATACAAATAAATAAAGAGATACAAATAAAATTTTGAAAAATTCAAATAATGACTGACCCTCGGGATGAATAGCAGTGAATTGGTAATAGATGATGTTCAGTCTTGCGAAAGTAGCGGCAATGAGATGCAATATTGCTGACACGAGAAGCAAACGTATCTAAAAGTATAGACGCGAGCAATAAGTTTGAGAGAGACGGCCCACATTGACATGATTAAACTTGCCCCGCCATATGACAACCCCGAATGCGACACATAAAGGCATTGTGGCCAGAATAATGATTATCTAAAGAGTGCAATCCTGATTAGGAATAGTAAATGACCTACAGACCTCGATGCACCAAAGTGTTTCGAAAAGTGGATGCCATGTGGAAACGTCGGTAGAGTTGAAGAAGGCGATATGGCGCATGATTGATTGCAAAAAAAACAATGAGGAATCTATCATGCAGGGAAATTTCGGCTATAATCTTGCAGCTCTGGATTGGCGAATATTCCTCGATGCAGCGACAGCAAATCGGTCGTGAAAGGAGCTGAAAGAAAGGAAACGATTCCGCTTAGTCAGAGAGACAGTACTCTCGCCAAATACGGCTCTTGAATGTTATTCGTTTCCTGCAGGTGCTCGGGGGAATTAAAATGGTCATAACGTCAACAGGATAGTGCAAGTGGGGTTGACTACAGTGAAGAGCCGAATTGTACTACAGAGTACCAAACACAACGAAAGCGAGTGATCTTTCCGTAATCGTTCTATGCATTCATAGGAAGCCTAGGCTGCTTATAGTTAGGCATGAAATAAAATGAAAATGAGAAAACGAAAATAATATGCGCATATAATCAAGTGGTGAAGCATACATTTTGACATGAAAATGTCACAGCTGCACTTTTCATCGCTGCACTCTACATCACATTTTCCGTCCCCCAATACATTTTGTCCTATTTTGTTTCAGGCAATTTTATCATTGTAAGCGCGGAAGCTCTGCTCAAATGCCGAGTCATAACACAGCAATTGTGGTGTGGCGAGAGCATGGGCTGTTTTATGGTATGACTTGCTTATGCAGTTGGCAGAATTGCCATGAAGGAATGAAAGACAACAGCTTGCGGAAGAGACGCTAGAGAAGCTTGTGCATGGGGCAAGGTTCTACCGTCAAGTTGGGGGACATTGCTCAAAGTCACTAATGTTCGTACATGTTGGTGACATCGCGGAACTTTGGAAAATAGCGCCTTTCAGCCCAACTTGACGGTACGAGGACGACTGGGAGACAAATAACTAAAAATTTACATGATGAAACGTGTGTTGTGCATACATATCTATTGCAAAATATTTTATCTCGGTCTGTTTTTTGACAGCATAATGTATGATCATAGTAAGACAAAAGAGCTTGTTGTGTAGTCGCACTCGCTGTACCTGGTCATTGTAGAAAATATTGAAAAGCATGAAATTCTGGAACTTCTTTATATATAGGGACACACCCGCGAACCCACGCGTTGCGGTCCGGGTGATGATCGCCGGGCGTCGCATGAAGCATGGCCTCCATCAAATGGCCGTGCCCCCGGTGAAGCACTTGCTTCCTTCGAATGACCGTAATGGCCGCTGGAAGGGAGGTATACGGTGGAACACCCGAGACAAGGCCGTGTAGCAGATTGTATTCGGGCATTATCCGAACATTTCATTCCCCCCTCTTGCATTTCTTTCGGGCTGGTCAATGTCCGGACATTCCCTTTCAGACATTTCGTATTGTTCGGACATTCATGCGGACAAAAAAGAAACGGACATTGACGAATTCCCCTAATTCTAATTCCTTCGGAGCAGCTGTCTCTCTCATGCGATGAACAACCGCACCCAGGTAATTAGACGACAAAAATGTGCACTTCTGCTTGGATTCCGTTCCCTAGTTATTAACAAATCAGTTGTTGATTTTATATGTTGATCTCTTTGACTGCAGAATGGGATACCGTTGAATATGATTGTTCTTTTGTCAACGATTAGATGATAGCGTAGGGATAAATTGATTATTCTATATACACTCTTTGAATGTTGTTGTCACTCAATCAAAACAATCATAAAGAAATGGACAGAATATATAAGAATGCAAGAAAGGTACAGTCATGTCCGAGAGGGAATTCCTTCTGTCCATTCCCAGTTCATTGCTTTTCACCACTCCTCATCTTCTCTCTTCCTTTTCCTTCTCCATTCTCTCTTCTGTCGTTGACAATCCATCATTTATCAGATGATGATGACGTGTACAAAATGTGCCCCTTATCTTTCCATCAGTAGCCCCTCCTGATTGAATCTCACCAAGTGAAGGCCTCCCATCTACTCATTCATCCACTTCCATGTTCTTCCACATCATCTTATTCTTTATCGTCCCCCTTTCAACATCAGCTCCAGCGCTCCCACTCCAGGTTTGTGACGTACACAATATCGGACTCGCAATCTTACATCGCAACCCTCCCATCACAATTCCTTCCTCATTTTCTTTGAAACTAAGTTTAATTGTGGATAATATCTATTGTATAGAAGCAAACTTCGTGAGAGACGTTTGACTTAATCTCTACAGGGGATATCTGTTCGAGGTCGTCTCGTTTGTGGCCAGTATCCCATATATGGAGCTGTGGTTAAGCTCATCGATATCGACATCAGTCAGTTCCCTTCACACTACAGTAGTGATGTATTTCTGTTCAGAAGACAAGGATGATCTGTTGGATGTTGGACTAACGGATGAGAATGGAATCTTCTCGCTGAGTGGATTCACGAGAGAGGATGAAGTGATGCAAGTGAGTGGAAGGGATACTGTAGACGGTGGAAGGGATTGATGTGCAGGGTGCAATCAAGATCTACCACAACTGTGGAGACAGACTTAAGATTTACCGAGTGGATGGGAAAAAGAAGAAGGTGAGTGAACGGGGAAATTGGAGTTAAGAGTCTCCATTGAAGGTGTGCGCACGAAAGGTTGTATGGGAAGTGCCTGTGGAATACAACACTGATGGAAACTTCGAGCGATGGTTCGACACGGGGACTGTCAATATGGAAATGAAGTTCAGAGGAGAAGAAAGGGATTGCAAACACTAGAGGGACTCTCGTAATGTCACATTGACTGGTAGCCAATCATCATTAAGCGGTTCAAGTATCATATTGCGCAATGTTGAGCAGTTCTCAATTGTGAAGTGTCTTTCGATTGAATCTAGCTCATCCGATAAACGATTCTATCTCTTGTATCTCTCTCAATGATTGTTCTTTCTTCTCTTCTCATTGTCAGTTGTTCTATGTGATCATTATTCTCCCAAATCCTTCACACTCAAGAAGACGAAATGAATAAGAAGAGGCGAGAGATCTCATATCAGTTGCTGCGTTTCATTGCTTCCTTCACTCCATTCTTCTGTGCGCCCCACATATTTTGATACGTTTGGAAGTAGAGTTCCTTCTCGCGATTTTGCGGAAATGATAGTTGGACGCCAGTAGCCGATCGAACTGGAGTCGCACTTGCAATATCTTCTGTCGGGGTTTGCAATACCCGGCAACTGGAAAGGAAAACATTTTCATTGAAAGATTCATTCATCAGCATACAAAGATATACAAGGGTTTATGGCTCATTCATCAAGTCATGAAAATAATTTATGGAGTGAAAGATGTTGTGTCAAGGTGATCTGATCACATTATCGATAATGTGTTTCGGCCAAAAGTATAGGCCGAAATAACAAACCAATTTCTTTCTTACACTAGATGCGAACTGATTCTAGTATACTACGCATTTCAACCATAAATTCTCCTTACCGCAACAGCCGTAGGAGACACTGCTTTAGCGACGGATGAACGAACAGGGGAATCACCATTGCGCCAATCACCTTAATCTGACGTTTTTTTCCACTGCTAACGTTAAGAGATCACAATGACTAACTCGAGGCGCAACGAGTATGTAGAGGATTTGTTGGGTAAGAAGATACATCTGTGGATAATCCTTAGCTATTTCCGTTACCATGAATACCCCCGCTGCGATATTCACAAGAAAGCCGATCGCCTGAAAAATGGGACACCTTACACATTGGCGGTTCCCGCCTACCACGTAAGGTATCAAAATTCTCAGGAATCGTGAGCATCGTAAGGTTTCGACCATTTGGAATCGTGCACTAATATTGTTCTCGCTCCATTTGTAGCGTTGTTCCATTACTCGACGAGCTCGCCGCTTGGTCAAACACGGAAAAACTATTTGATACTGCAATTCTCGCATCTTTCTGCGATAATTCGCCTTCAAAAGACTCACCATCAGTAAAACTACTATGAATGCCAACATTTCTATTGTGAAAGAACTCTTGGTTAGGGCACCTGAGTATGAAAACAGATTTTAGTTGTTTTGACTATGCAAACCTTGGATCAGTAAAAATGAAACAGCGGCTGATGTTATCAATTCCACTGCACAGATGATAATGAGATGAATGGGGCAGCTATTGCTGCTCGCGTCGTACTTTCGAAATGAGAGTAATGCATAAGTTCTCTCCATTTGCATGTTCAGCAATGACCAAAGAGCCATTTGCCAGCCTGCAAGAACACTCAAGATTATTGTTATTGCAAGTTAAAGAAACCATCCTGGTAGAATCTGGGATTACAATTCTCAGAGACCTGTATGATCGATAAATAGATAACATGTATCTAATTTTTGTGTAATTTAAAATAATTACCCCAACTCAGCATGTTCTCATCTCTGTTTACGCCTTATCGAGTGAACTTACATAGGCATTTCACGAAGAGCTGCCATTTGTCATCCTTCCTTTCACCAGAAAAGTTCAAAATCTCCCCGATTCTAACGTACAGAAGAATGACGTCAAAGACAGTAAGCACAATGAGAACACAACGAAGATTGATGTGCATTATCATACAAAAATAAATTTCTCGTCGTGAAACTGAATCTGAACACACCTTGCTCCTTAAAAGTATCTTCACGTAAACGAAAGCGGTTACTGTAGAGATGATGAGGAATACGACTTCAACAATTCGAAGGGCTAGAATAGCCTCCCGGCAACAAGATACTTCATAGTTCCAACCATTGGCAATCGGCTTCTCTCTCTCTCTCTGTAAATGTACATATATCAAGGTGATAATAATCAATTTCGCATATAATAGGCGAGCACTTTTTTCTCCATACATGGGCAAGATTCGTGCCAATATAGAGTCATTTGCGCGTTGCTTTCACAACACAAATTATCCAATTTCAAAAAATGGTGAATTTCGTCACGCGAGGTAGACCCCTCAAATTTTGTAGAATGGAACCTTGATTTTGTCACTATCATCTCCTATAAATGTCATTACTTGATATACATAGATAGATATTAATTAATGAAAACATATTCTATATACACATTGCCAATTTCCTGGAAGGGGCACGGAAAAACACGTCACCACTCTCACAATACGGGAGAAATTAGATTCATGAACGTGATATGATCGCATTAGGCTTCTCTTATCGACATGTTATTGACAGCTGGCCAAAAGGCAACGCTGTAATCTCTCAAATTGACCCGCAAAGAGGGCCAACTCGCCGGGAAAAAAATCGCGCGTTTGCAGTCGCTAACTATACGAAAGCAATCCAGAGTACCAGAGTGCAGCCATTTCATTCAACGCGATAAAGAAAAAGAAAAAGATATTAAAGAAAAAATTGCGGATGATGACCATAGAACCGTCTTCCAACTAACGTAAGTGTGTCACAGTAGAAAACGTAAAATAATTATCGGAACCGAAATACAGTGCATATCGGATAAAAGAAAGCTTACTTTCTTTTCGCAGCCCTAAAAAAAGAAGAATAATCTACCGAAAATTCTGCGGTAACATTGAATTAATGATATGATTCACGGCACACTAATAATCTTGATATTCATAGAAAGTCAACTGGAGTCATGGAAAATATTAAATTCCGTTTTACACAATAACATAGCAATGCAACACAATAATACAGCATTCAGAATAAAAGCGGGAAAATGTCTAATGTGGTGTGAGGCAAGTGTGGCTAATAAGGAATAGGCGTTGATTGTTTTTGCAGTTTTGCATCATCTCGATTGCGCTGCACCTTCGTCGTCAACTACTGGGTGAGTGTAATTGATCGATTTACGATATCTCCTTTAAAGAATTTTACAATACTAGGCATACTGTATGTCATACTAGTATCAACGAAGACTAGCAGCTGGCACAATTGTGGCTACCAACTGAACTGTTTCTTTTGCTTGTAAATCGCTTTTGAAAATCAAGCGCGAACGACACAGCAGTGAAGAAATAGCGCGCAAAAGAGAGAGACAATTGGACAAAAAACTAAACGAACGTACTAAATATGACAGACCAGTTAGGGTGCATGGTAGTACGAGAAAGCCTCGAAAACAGCTAAGTGGTGAACGGTCCTGACGGAAGCGTTTCGGGGAGCTTCTGAATCGTAGAGTGAGACTCGGAATCTCGAAAAGAATTGTATCCAGCCACGCGTGCCAACTACGTCGTTCATCTATTGGGATCAAAATGCACGGAATCGCTTACCACAGTGTCTTTCTATTAGGTTGAGGAGAATGTTTTGAGCCCTTTTTGATTAAAATTTGCGCACTTTCTCACTCATTGACGATATCCTCTATTCAATGTGCCTACTTATAGTTGACTACCAGCCATACACAAGCACGGCGTAATACATCTCGGGTTCACCTGCGAGGCTCAGAACAACGGTCGAAAGGAGGCCGATTTCTGAGCTCGGAATGCCATGAAACTGAAAAAAGTTCAAAAACTTTGAAGGTGGATCTCATATCTCCTCAAACACCGGGCTTGCATTCTAGTATATGAGCAACATTGTGCCTACAGATTGGCTGCCAAAAAAATTTCTCCACTGAGTTATTGACGAAAGTGCCAAAAATGCCATTTTTTTCAAAATGGACCTATGGTAACCAAACTCCGTCAGTGTGACCACGGTCACCTGATCATTTGAAGTTTCAGCCTCAATTCAATGTCTAGATTAGACTCATTCTAAAGGAATCAATCTTTTGGTTATTCCTTCATTCAAATGAGACTAATTCAAATATAGTTGGTCTAATGATTGTTCGGACATTCAAAATGCCTCCTCATTTGAGTATCGTTTCGTATATAAGCCCCAATCCCTCTCATTGTTCTTGTTTCTTTCGTCCGTTGTTGGTCGTGGAATAAACTTTCGTCTTCTCGTGTTCACCGCACTGGAGCTGGCTACCGTACGCGTTCAGTAGGAGTCCAGACTCAAGGGATAGTGAGTGAAAGGGTCTCTTCTTGTCTTCTTTCTTCTCTCTGTAGTCTCCAAGACTTGTGTCTTCTTCTCCTTTGTCTCCTCTGTCTTCTAATTGTCCAATCTGCACGTACTGAAAGCCTTCTTCTTTCCATTCAACACTCGGTGTGAAAGTGTCATCAAGTGTATCATCATCCCTTCTGTCTCCCTCATGTGTTAACCCTCGTATTCGAGTGTCTAATCAGTGGTCATGCCCATCCATTTCCTGTTTTCAGCCAATTAAGAGAGAATGCTACTATGGAGGCGGGAAACACGGTAGCCTATATCTATATCGTGTATTCACAGACGATTATACGTAAGAGAACGAAGAGAGAAAAAAAACTTTCGTTTCCCCAGCTGCACAATTCGCCAATCTTTTCCATGCAGTGTAAATCCGAATAACATACACATATCTTTATTGCGAATTTCAAATATTTATTCCCCACAAAGAATGTTTCCGCGCACGCAGTTGAAAAGAAAACAGTAGTGCATTATCCTATCTAACCGTAATTGTATATCGGTATAATATGTTGGATACAACGTGTTGGATACAACGGAAGACAAAGGGTTATACCCACATGCAAGTACTCGATTACAGTTCCTACTAGGGTTGGTAATTTGTATGCGAAATCAATTTTGCTTCACAGAAGCTGTATAACTTTAATAAATGGGGCCAGTGAAACATTACCGATTTGGTATACTAACTGCCAACCCTAGTTCCTACTCGGTACTCGATACTCGGTACTCGATTACAGGTCCTTGTTCTTCTCCATGCTCTTTTTCTCATCAGCGGTGGTCACTTTGTGCTTCGTCGGATACTGTCCACGAATGTGGGCGCGCATGAAGTAGTCAGAGAACAGGCAGAGATAGGTGAAGATGGTGATGACCATGATGGGAATCATCTCCAGTCTGCAAACAGCAATCATGGGGTTCAAAAACGGTAAAATTGTTTTCCGGTTGCATATGATAGAATGAGGCGACCGCGTGGCGGAGATCAATGACTGCAAATTTACCGATTTTGAACCCCTGACAGTAATGTTCGAGAGAGAATTGTTGATGTGAACTAGTGTTCACTTATCAATACATTCAGTCCATGTGTCATTCGTCTAAGCTCAAGCGGTGATTAGACGAAAAAAATACGCACTGACAACCCAATATGAAATAATAGGGTGTCGCTAATGGGACGTTATTGACAGCCGTGTTTATTTCCAGCAGTCAGATTTCATTCCTAGCTGTCGTCTCTCATTTCGCAGAGACGATCGCTAGGAATGAAGTTAGACGACTAGAAATGAACGGCTGTCAATAACGCCCCATTAGCGAAACCCTATGAAATAGGTACTACCAGAAAAATGCTCAAATTTTGTTATTTTTAATAGACATTGAAGCAAATGCTCCAGTGGAAATTGTCTCTATCGCAGTGAGCGGCAGGATGTGTCCATATATTTTTACAAACATGGCCATACCGTCCTTCGGCGCAGTTGCTGGCAGTAATCTCGTTGTTCAGGTACAAGTTGAACATGTGGAAGCCTAGACCGACTGCGAATGTGAATTGAAAGAGCTGCAGTAGAGTCAAGGACTTGGCGAAGTGCTTCGGAGTTGGGATATTGAGAGTCCTCAGTCCGAAGTAGCTGCAAGGGTTCAGGAGCTGAATTTAAACAATTTTACTGCTCCAGTTAGTTTTAGAGAAATGGACAAGGTTAAGGATGAATTGTACGGGTGCAGACCTAAATTGAGAACAAACGTTATTTCACTCACAAATACATAATCGTGTGCACAGTTGCATTAAATGTCACCGCCCATCTCGTGGATGCGATCAGTTGACCGAACATGAACTGTGAGCCCAGGTATGTCACTGAGTGATGGTACCTGTAAGCAGCGCAACTACTCATTCAGCTACATTTCAATCGGTGAAGTCGTACTAGGCGAACCACAACCCCTCCATTGAGTAGCAAAGTATGCTTAACGTGCATATTTATCACGTGCTCTTGGAAAGAATCGGCATCTTCCGAGTGGGTCCTCGTGGCAGCGCCGTCGATATGAACCAGAGTCCAAACGATGTGATGGTAAGTAGTGGTAGGGGTGGACATTACCATAATATATTATGTTCATTTGGTCTGATTGGTCCATATACCAGAGATAAAAACTACGAAACATCGGAAAATCAGGTTTTCATGACTTCTACTCCGATTTTTTTAGCGGTTGCAAGAGATTGAAAATATTGCCACAAGCACAACTTTGCACGTAGTTTCAAGCAAAAATGCTCAGCCGACGCTTTAGGCAATATCTGATTATTGGACAAAGTATTAAATTCAGCAACAAATCAAAACAGAAAAGAACCGTGCCCTTTCTATTCTTAAAACAATTCTCCACTGTCTGGGCTACAATATTCGAAAAGCAGTGCTCTGATTTTTTGAAAGGCTAGAAAGTGCTCAAATTCGTGTCTAAGACGAAGTTTGAACTGTCAAATCTCATTGAAAACTCGAATTCAGTTATTCTTCAAACTTCCAGAATAAAAGATTTTTTACATTGATCTCCCCTGTCGAGATTGGTGCTGAAAAGTGGGAGTCATCCTGAGAATTTTTTATCGAATATAGCCGTCAAAGGAGTTGAAAATATGATGTATTATCCCATTATTTATCTCATAAAGTTCTCCTTCAAAAGTGATACATTTTGATGTGTTTGCCAGCTCATAAAATCGATATTGAAGCGAGTTGAGATCTTTCAAACACGTGGACGAGATTCAGGCCGTCCTGATCCCATGAAATTTTCTAGACTCCGTTACTCGCTTCATAATCGATTTCATGAGCTGGCAATTAGAGTGTCGCATTTGGTGCTTTTAGTGCATTCGTCATTCCTCTAATCTCCGCGGAGCGGTTGTCTTTCTCATGTGGTAGACAACCGGTCCGCAGAGATTAGACGAATGACGAATGCACTAAAAGCACCAAATGCGACACCCTACTGGCAATCCGTTTAAACTTAACAATTTTTGAAGGAGAATTTTATGAGATACTAAAAGTATATGGTAATGTTACATCGTATTTTCGAAAAATTGCTTATGATGATCCCGCTTTTAATCACCAAAATCAAATGACACCAGATGACACCAATACAAAAAAGCTTTTGTGGAGGAAATATATCTGAATCCGTCTTTTCGAGAAGATCTGGTACGTCAAAATTCGTCGTTGTCTAGAATTTGAACAATTTATGCCTTTCGAAAAATCAAGGCACTGTTTTTCGAATTTTTTGTATAAAATTGGCAAAGAACATTTGTTGTAGCACATAAAGTGGAGAATTTTCAAGAATAGAAAGGAGCACAGTTTCTATGGTTTCTGATTTATAGCTGAATTAAATACTATTTCGAACAATCGATTTTTTGAGGAAAAAATCTGCAAAAATCAAAAATCGCCCAAATCGTCGGCTATGCATTTTTACTGGAAACTTCATGCGAAGATTTTCTAGTGACCACGCCTTCAATCTACTGACGCGCCTCTTTCAAACACAGGAAAAATCGGAAGAGAAATTATGAAAACACCCTGTTTTCTTAATTTTTATCTCTAGTAAACGGACGAATTAGACCAAATGACCATATGTCTGGTAACGTCCATCCATACCCCTATCATCACCACCGCATCGTTTGGGATCTGGTTCCAATCGACGGCATGCCAAAATGAACCACTCCATTGTCTCCAAGAGCTCGTGATATCCACATATTTGTAATACATACTAGGGGTTCTAAAACGGTAATAAAGTGCATTACTCATTCGAATAATCTCCGCGGAACGGTTGTCTCTACTAGCAATAGACAACCGCTCCTAGTGGATTAAACGAACGAGAAATGCACTCTATTACCGGTTTAGAAACCTAATACATACCAGTCGCTCTGCAATCAAATAATTGGTCGCTTACCAGTGCATGAAGATGACCGGCCGTTTCCTAAGAATGAGAAAAACAGTGTCCATGAGTTCGGCTGCTTTGCTCATGGTGAATAGCCATGTCCAGTATCCTGATACCGGATCGGAGTATTGGTCGTCGTTGTTGCAGACCGTTCCTGAGAATTTCTTTGCATTTCTCCCTCAGTAACCGAATCGATTATACAGCTATACATTCCACTATACAGCTGGCCTCAACAGCTGATGGAACACCTCGAATGCCTAATTACTTTACTTTACTCAGTAACCGGTGAGGCTAAATGAGAGCCTCTCACCAAATAGTCCTCCTTTCCAGAGAGTTCGTACTAGAAACGGCACAAGCTTGTACAACGTAACCGCGGAGTAGAGGGATAGCGTAAAGTTCCAGATTGCCAGGGGCGTACGAAGAGTCAATGGCTTGCGTTGTGCCATGAACTTTTGACCGCAGTGAACCATGGCAATGTAGAACATAGTCACCTGAGTATGTGCAAATGAGACGGATGTTCTCAGTTTAACTCGCCAGAATGGCTATCGGGAAATTAGTCCTCTCCATAAAGTAGATCGTTTTGTCAAGCTGCCATTCTTCAAGTAGTATTTCGTCATAAAATATTGTCCTGTCGAAAGAGACATTGGATGGTTTGAAGTAAGTGTCCATCTTGAACAATGTGTCCATTGAGCTAACCTAAAGTGAAATATGTCGAGTTGCCTTATCACTGTAGTGATATGTGCATTGTCACTCTCCTAACCTCTTCAATGCATTTGTTTAGCGAGATTGGAAACAACCGCACTGCGCAGAATAAACGAATGACTAATGCACTAAATGTGCTAATAATGGAATCCTAGCAATTGCATGAAACAGCGCATGCGGAAGAAATGGAACCCTCATCTTGATCAGAAACTACAGGGTGCGCCATAATTACCCGATCTCGTATTATTGATGTTATATCAAGAATATGAAAGGCTATGTTAATATCCTATTTTATAGTGATAGTAGGGTATATGATCCTTAATTCCCGCACACTTACCAAAACATACCGCTGAAGTGGTATATTTGTTGTCGGACGAAACATTTGTCACTCCTTTAGAACATGGCGCGCCGATTTTTAACTTCCAGGATTTTTCCTTAGTAAAATACAGCTGTAAAAATTTCCTAAAATACTATCTCTGGTAGCCCGTTAATAGAAGTCTTCGGCAAAAATTAGGCTAATCTCTAGAACCGTCTACCTTTGAATAATGTGAGCAGCAAGAAAATTCAGGATATAACGATTATAAC
>JACMIF010002928.1:0-16131 GCA_014805445.1 Diplogasteroides magnus
TTTTAAAAATTCCTTTTTTTCACAATTTTGTCCCAATTTCCCTTGTAGGCGGCGCCACCGCCAAAATGGCTCTTGGCCTCTTTTGTCTCCCCCCCCCCCCCAAATGCTCTCGAAAGATATACATATGGAAGGAATCCCCGGATACAGGTCCTGAAACGCGCATTGTTAGTTTTTTCACCAAATTCTGAAATATGCCCAAAAGGGCAACATTCTTTTTGACCGTATTGCGTATTTAAACTTATTTATTGGACCTATCCTTCGTTATCGGGACTAAACAGGAAAAATATCGGCGGCCTTATATTTTTACCTTGTTTCTCATCACTTCTGCCACGTAGTAGATGTCTTCAAACTTCACAGTTTCAAATGCAACAACGACAGAATCGGCAGATCCAAGTACCTTAACATTTATTGTTCGGTAGAAAGAACTGATTAATCCCACTTCAACTCCTTCCATTTCCTGTAGTGCCAAAGACATTTTACGTGTTCCGTCAACAAGTCGTAAAGTTGAATCGACAAATCCATCCCGTCCCTGAAAAGAGAAGAATTATGAAGGGATAAGGGAAGAATAGGATGAAGAGAAATGACAGTAGATAGAAGAGCAGTCCATGCAGATGCAACAGCACATCCATCTAATGAATCAGAAAGAGAAAGAGAACAGTATACTCCACCAGGATAGTCAGGATCACAAAAGACCTGAAAGGTATAATGTACTAAGAGGTAGAGATACACTTACTGTTCTCTTCAACATTTGTCTGTCTCTGAAGAGTGTTACTGCACATTGAGCGGGAGATTGACCAAATCTGATAAGAATGATAAAAGTGAGAAAGTGTCTGGTAACTACATACTGCGAGAGATCCAGACTGATCGAAGAAACTCCAGGGAGGCGGAAATCGAATGAAGGTGAAGAAAGATCACACAATTCAAGAAAGGGAAGAATAAATCCACCCAAAGAACAATCGACATGAAGGGGAATCGAATAGCGCTGAGCCACCTAATCACCCCGCAATTGCTTAATGTAAAGTGTGAAAGAACTTGCTTTAGCAACAGACTCGATGGGATCCATGGTGCCTGAAAGAGCATTGGGAGCAGCAACCACGATCTACAGCAAAGATTACTCATCAATTCAATATATATATGCACTCACAATAGCGGTATCACTTGTACATTCCCTTTTGAGTGCGACTGTATCTACACTTCCATCTCTCTTACAGGCCACTTTTCTAATTCGCATTCCTGAAACAACCCTAATCAAGGAAATAAACTTCTTCTAACCGAGCAATTTGGCTGCATGAAATAGAGAGGGGGAGGAGGAAGAGGAGGCGACCAGGGAGGGATTACGAATTCCAATTGAGAGACAATATGAACGAGCTGAAGAAAGGGCCACAAGGAATGACTGAAAGAAACTATTAATGAATAATGAATTAATGGAGGGGAACCTCTGCAGTGGAAGGTAGAACAAGTCCGCTCGAAGCAGGTCCTCCGTGATACAAAGACAGACACATTCGAACGATTTCAGATTCCATCTTTCGCGCTCCTGGACAGTTAGTGTTATCACGAGGATTAGACCATCCAAAAAGAGAGGCAACCTGAGAAGAGAAATATGAAAAGAGATTTTAAAAATATACTATATAAATTTTTAAAGCATACATGTGAAGTAAGATGTTTTTCTTGCGGACGAGCAGCACGTCTCAACCTTCTCTTACATTCTCCCATTTCATAGTACAAATTCGCTTCAGCAAGTATTTCCTCATCGGAGATCGGCCTCTCAGGGATAAATTTGTAGAAGTCGCGAGACTGACAAATTAAATTTTAAAATTGATCAAATTGATATATTTTTATTGATTTTCTTGATCCCTCGATAGTGACAACACTTTTCGAACGGGCTTCACAATCCGTACAAAGAGGTCCCCAAGAAGTTATTATTAAGGGCCAAAAAGTACCTCGAAAAAATAAGGTGTGTTATATCACTGAATACGGCTAAGGATTAGCAGCAAAGCATTCAAAAGTAATAAAAGCCTACTGTATCCATTTCATGTACATCTTCCTCCATTTCCTTCTTCACTCTATTTAGATCTTCCATCAAGCGTTTGTGAACCTTCATCATTCCTATATTTTAATTTCAAAAAGAGATTGTCAAACCCATGGCAGAGTCCTCAGAAGATAAAAGATTCTGTCTTTAATTCTGTCTTTTAATGGTCTCTCGGACACAATCAGTTCATGTATGTAGAGAGCGATGAAGACAATGGAGAGAGTGTACGAAGCCACCTGCAACACGCTCCCTTACAACACACAACAAGAAACAAGATAGACCTGCCATGACTCCAAATGAACACATGACGAATTGAAAGTTGCTCTCAGGTCATCCACGTGATCAAGGAATAGTCTCCATGAATGACCGGAGTCAGGGGCCATTCTATAAACAATACATACAATCAACATACAAAGGCATCAACGTATAAATGAGGTCATTAACCTCTACTTGCGATCAATAAATGAACACATGAGTAAATTGTTCATCGGGAATGTGTCGACCAAACAAAATACAAACAAGAAAATGGCGTAGAACAAAGTAGTTACATGTTGAAGGATAAATGAGAGATAGACAAATAATCTTCAATTCAGTCTCCCGATATGTTTTGTTTTGCGCTGCACTGTGAGAAAGGTAACTGGTTTCTCTCAATTTCTCTAACTTTTTGCGCACTGAAAAATTCACGCATGAGCACATCCGTTCATTGGCACGTAAGTTCACATGCGACAGCTGCAGAGGTCACGCCCACTATTGCGAAATTATGTTCTTGGAGACCCACTCCTCGGACAAAAGGACTGAAAATTACGATAGCAGATGAAACGGGAAATGTATAGGTCAGAAGGGTGGGGGTTAGCGGACTTGTAATTTGAACTATTGGCATGAAAAGTCTTTGTGTTTCTGTGAACATGGTGCTTATTAAAATGAAGACATTAAAGTGATTTGGGAAGAGGATGAATGCGAAATAATTGTCATGGGACCACAGGGTCTATAATTCTCTTCGCACAACTATAACTGGTTATAGTTCGTGCTACAACTGTTATCAGTTTAAAGGAGCTGTACCACGAACTTTTTCGAGAATAAGGTGGGAGCACCACTCGATAGGGGCCAACGTGGGAAGTCGAATGACACCTTGCTCATCGTTCACAGGCTTCTCTCCTATTTATGGTGAATGTTCAAAAGTTAGGGATACTGTAGATATTGGGGTGAGGACGGGGACGAGAGACAAGACAACCGATAAGGTTCAGACAGAAAATTATTTGCATTTGCTATTCCTATGAAACAGACGCGACGTAGGTCTAACAAATGTAAATCATTTTCTGTCTGAACCTCATCGGTTCTCTTGTCTCTCGACCCCTTCCTCACCCCTATATCTACAGTATCCCTAACTTTTGAACATTCACCATAAATAGGAGAGAAGCCTGTGAACGATGAGCAAGGTGTCATTCGTCTTCCCACGTCGGCCCCTATCGAGTGGCGCTTCCACCTTATACTCGAAAAAGTTCGTGGGACAGCTCCTTTAAACGAGATAGTCATTCAGGCAGATTCGATCAGTGTAGCAGAAAAGCCTAATGATTAATTGAACGTGTTTACGGACTAGGAACGCCTTGGCTGCTTATCGTCTGAGCTCACCGGTGAATCATTCTCTCTCTCTCTCTCTCTCGCTTATCACAAACTACCAATCGAATGTGAGCGCAGACAAAAGTCGCCCAAATGTCGGTCCCTATTATGGACATAAATTGTTCATTACTTACTTGTGATTTATGCTTTTTTTCTTCTCCTTCTTTGTTGAAATGCCTTTCGATCGTTTGGTGATTTGAGTTGTTTGAATTTTTTTGCTAATTTTAAGACATTGACTAACATTAAATTAAATTAAATTAAGATAAAGTTGAGATCGACATCACAAAGAAGGTTTTACAATGAATGGTGAATGGAGGGAATAAAAGATAGAATACGCGAGAAAATTATAAACCTACTTCTCATATGCTATGGGAAACAGCGATAAACTGGCCGTGAGAGACACTTAGGAAAAATTAGAGATTTTGGAGATCGGTTACGATCTATTTCCCTCAGTCATGCTCAGTTTCTACGCATCTCCACAAAGTGTAGGTAAATTATCCCGCCCTTCTTCTCATGATAGAGAAGACAGAACAGTATTGGTGCATGGTCTCCATAGCAGAATAGTGATCGGGAGAAGTCTTGTTAATCAGTGGGGGCACATTGCATAATTGATCTTCGAAGAATGGAAAACTGAAATGTCAATGAGGTCAATACGGAATACAGAACTAGAGTGTACGGTGCCAGATTCCATCCCTGACTGACTTACATCTTTGCCATTTGATCACAATCGAATCATTGATGCTGCGTTCAAAACACTATTTTTGATGTTTCCAACGCGAAATTTCCGGTTGAAAAGCGCTCTTTTTTCGTTACCATCGAAACTCCTTTGCATAATTCAAAACTTTTTTCAAAATAGATCTCAGCTGAGCATCGAAAAGTTTCTTTAAAAACTCTTTGATAATTGTTTCCTAAAGTCACAGGGTATCAATTTTCCGTAATTTTTCATTTTATCGATTTATCTGCTAATGAAAACGGACTTTGAGTCGCAGGCATCACAACTACTTTTTAGTCTAAAATACACAGGCGGATCAGAGAAAAAAAATTTTGTTCAGGAACTTTGTCTGGAATCGAGTCATGAACTTTCAAAAAAGGATAAAAATGGCACAACAATGTTCATCTCAAGACCATTGATGGCAGCCAGGGGTCTACTGTATAGACCGTATACATAGCGACCCCAAACCCGTGATTTTTTTTGCTCTCGGCGACATTGTGGCTCAAACACAGCATATTTCAGTCAGATCAAGTGTGTTCTAGGCTAAATGAAAGGTGAGGAATCGAATTGTGGACTTTTTGAGATCCGGAAGTAGATCATCCCTGAGGGCTCGGATATGGATCACCCCTTATCCGAAGATGTACCCTTCTGGAAATAGACTTAATCGATTCCTCATATCGAAAAACCTATAGAACGGTATTTTTATGAAAATCGTCGGACGCGGTTTTTTGGAATTTAAGATTTAAATTTCAAATTGAAATTTTCAGTAACTTTTGAAATTCGAATTTTTTTGAGATACAACCTTTCAGAGAACGTTCACAGAACCTATCTTTCAAATTATCAGCAATTACAAGTTATCATATATGCAAATTCGAAGAGATTTTATCAATTGATTCTTCGGCGTGCTTTTCCCGCGATTAAAATGAATATAACTCGTATACCAGAAGATGCTCCCTCTTGAAAATCACATCGATGATAGATTACGAAGTATATGAAATAGCTGTGAAACGTTTTTGAAATTTCTTCGTCGTGGTTTTCCGCTATATGCTAAAAACGACCAAATTCTTCGACTATCTGTCAATAACGATTCAAACGAATTTTTCAAAGTTGTCTAAATGATCTCAAATTTGGCTCAGAGGTAGAACTAGTGTGCGAGAGTCTAATTCCAAAGAAATCATCTTGATATCTCAACGCGTTCGCCCGCGGCAATGAAGTTCCGTGGATCAACTCCTCATTAGGTCAGATTTCCCCTGTGGCGGTGGATAGAGGTGGACTCTTTTGAGGCCACGCCAGAGGCTGCCGCGAGTGAACGAGAAGAGGCATAGTCTATGCCTATGCCGCATAGATATGATTTTTTGGATAATGACTTTTACACACTTGATCTACGTCTGAGCCAAATTTGGACCCGATTGGCCCATTTTGGAGAAAAAATCGTTTGGGGTCCCTACGTATACACTAGGGTTGGCAGTATGACTAAATTTTCGGATATGTTTCACAGCTCTTATGATTTTCTTGAAATATATCGATGGAAACTAAATTGTATTACCAAACAACTGTTCCATAAATATGTTCAGGTCCTCACATGTTTACCATTTGTACGCGATGACGTCACTGCTTCTGGTGTCTTCACGGCAGTCGATTTCCCAAGGCCAATTTGACCCCCAAAAACGATCTCGTCCCATAACTTCTTTCTATGCGGTCCAATATTCGATGTTAGATATTCTAAAAATACTTAATCATTTCCCGAACAAACCAGCCTTGTTAGAGCTCATGTCCTGAATCCACAAGAAAGATATGGTCAAAAAACTGGAAATTTTCGAAACTGTCAATTTTGAAGTTAGAGGCACCAAACTTGCCAGGAATGTTAAGTGTCACAAAAGAAATTTTTTTTGCATAGAACATCATTTTGCGCAAGTTCATTCAGAAGTTATAGCCAAAAATCTGATTTTCACGAAACAAAAATCAAATTTTTGGCTATAACTTCTGAATGAACTTGCGCAAAATGATGTTCTATGCACCACATTCCTGGCAGTTTCGATATTTTTCGGTTTTACGAGCATAACTTTCTCATGGGTTGAGGGCATGAGCCCTAACAATGAAGATTTGTTGGGTAAATCGTTATCTATTTTTGAATATCTAACATCGAATATTCGACCACTTAGAAAGAAGTTATGGCATGAGATTGTTTTTGTGGGTCGAAATTGGTGTTGGGAAATCGCCAGCCATGACGTCACCAGAAGGAATGACGTCATCACCCACAAATGCTAAACATGTGAGGACCTGAACATATTTATGGAGTAGTTGTTTGGTAATACAATTCAGTTTCCATCGATATATTTCAAGAAAATCGAAAAAGTCCAGGAACTTTTGGAGCACCCTAATATTTAGAATTTTTGCCCCTGTTCCTCGACCCTTAGATCAACTACGTTTTAACATATAGAATGTATTTTATTGAGTGATCAATAGTAGAACGGTCGGATAAAGTCTATATATACAAGTAAGTGTTCAAATATAAAAAATTCTACCTGTTCATGAGATCTTTTAGTATAGGAATTGCTTGTGCTGCAATACATGAAGGTGCGTACTCCACTTCAACGACACAGCCTTAATAACCGTAACCAATTGTTGGTCGAAATGATAGAAAGAGGCATTGAATCATCCTAAACTACCAAAATATTGTTATCGGGATCCCCACAAGTCAACTCATTAGTCAACACGGAAATGAAAGACTGCTTCTCGGGATCCCGATAGATGAAAATGCAGTTATAAGAAAATCTAGATGGGAGCGGCCAGACGAAAACGCTCATACATCGTATGTTAACTATCAACAAGATGATTCTTATATCCCATTTTAGTCGTAATTTCGCATTCTAAACATCTGGGCATAAAGACATGTGGTCATGGTGTGTGACATTTCCGAGTTGTCGTTTTGCCGAGATGTCAAACATGCGTAATTTCTACCAATACTACTTATCGGTCACAATAGTTCAATGTTTGATTGTACTGTTGCAAACCTTTCGTCTGTGTCGCTTGGGTAGCTACTCCAGCCCTAATTCTAAAATCCTTCAGAGCTAAGTCAGTACCCGTCAACTAAACGAATATTAATTTGCAAATGATGTAATAGATAAACAATCACCTCAAACTTTCCGTCTCGATCAGGTTTAAGACCGGAATTTAGCTTATGAAGAATGAGATCAAAACCTCGATCAGACGTTGTGCGAGGACTAGTCTTAAAGTGCAACAATGTATTAGAAGATAAATAAATAACAACCGTGAAACTATCTCCCATTACAATTGAGAATGCAGTCTGAGGAAACTGAGAATGATGCAGCAGATAAAGTGTAGAAATTCCAATACCCTAAATGGATGATGGTCACTCATCTTACATAGATTTGTTTGCCATACTTGCTCTACTGGTCGATAAGGAGTACAATCAACAGAATAGCTGCCTAAGACGTCTGCTCCTATCGCAACCAGAGCTCTTTCAACAGAACCAGACGATACTGAGGCCTCGAAGACCCATGAGACACCCATCTAAACATCCGTTGCTAGTACTCAAATTCGGTGGTGGAACATTCTGGAACCTTACTCTTTATTACCCTGTAGAAATTCGAACCGTAACCTTTATGGGGTGATTACGGTAGCTGCGTGATTGCGGTAGGTTACTGTAGCCCTTGATACTGAAATTTAGTTACGGTTGACGTTCTACAGTATAATAAAGAGCACGGTTCCAGAATGTCCCAGTTCCAAAACGGCGGTTCCAGAATGCCCCGCCACCCTAAAATTAATTAATGCAGGTATATCAATGGACAATACCAACAAACAAATAAAAAAGCTCATCGTATAACAGTTTATTTATTTAATGACATGTAGAAACAGAACAAAGTAATTGAAATTTTAATTGTAGTTATTTGCTATACTCCCGTGGAAGTTACTGAGATATTAATAACCAGCGTTAAATTATCTACAGCCCAACCTGCGTATCCTTATTTGCTCAAAGTTCTCTCATACTGCCTATACATGGCTAATTGAAGTTGCGAAACACAGGCCAATTGCGGAGGAATTGGTGTAATCTGAACATGTAATAATTAAACTTAAATTTTGAACCTTAATTTTACCTGAATACAACGAAAGGGACGACAAGAACAATCAAGAAGAACGTAGCACAAATCTCCCTTCTTAATTATCACAAGTTTGCAAAAACAGGTTAATTTTAGCCTACTTCAACTTCAGTCGATAGAGATATCAAAGAAACAGTTGCCATTTCATCCTATCAAAATATATTTATAAATGAATTGCAGATTGAAAAGAATACTTGAATGATTGGTGGCGCAATAGAAACAACTCTAGCCACTACAACACTTTCTCCGCTCGATCGACTTTGCAATGACATACAGTCATCTCGTGTGACAACCATCCTGATTATGAAGATGTCAAATATTTTGGGGGCCAAGTATCGAGTAGTATGGTGCACCGTTCAAACGGATCACAAACAAGTAGAATAGAGTCCATTACATACTTCATTCAATAGCTTTCGAATAGTTGGTGACTCAGACAACAGCTTTTCTCTTATATCTTCAGGAATTGATTTGAGAAATAGATGCTCGACAGTCGAACGAGTAAGGGTTGAAACGTCACAAGTCTCTTTTGGAGCTGAATTAAATTGAAGTGCAAGAGTTGACCATCGGGAAGCAACAGGTCCTTTCGGGCCATCCACAACTTCTAATACGATTTTATCTCCTGAAAAATACAAATAGATAATAATAAAACATTGTAGGAAAAACAAACCAAATGAAACAACGTCCATCAAGGATTCGCCACCAGAAGGAGCCCCGCCACTCCACGACAAAATATTACAACGGACTGATCCATATGTGGCACTCGTCACAATAGCAAACGAATCACATAAATATGTAACAATTCCATGACCTGAATATCATCACAAGTAGGATTGGGCAAAAGACCTCAGCGCATGATTTTTAACCATTTAAAAGGAAACGGGAACCGAATAATTTAGGAAAATGAAAAAACGCGATTTGCCTGTTTGATCTGTAGTACGATAAGAAAAAAATAAAACTTTTCACTTCGAGCTTTGGCGATTTTCCGTTGCGTTTCTACCTCTGTTTATTTATATCTTTGAAGCCATTGCGATTTTACGGAGTCAATAATATACGAAAATAGGAAGTTGCAGGGCATACAACCAAACGAAAAGCAGAAACACGAAAAGCATAAAATAATTTTTGAATTCCTGAAGTTGCCTTTGCTTTCCTGTATCGTAGAATTTTTTATTCAAATTCCTTTGGCAGAACAACAAATCAACACCGATCCTATCGAACCGCGCTAGCAGTTTATAAGATTTGAACATTCGGTTCCCGGATCCTTTAACAGGCAGCTTCTGTAAGACTGGACCTCCTAGACATATCCTTTGCACAATTTCTCAATTTTAGGTCTCCGAATTGACTGTAAACTTGGTTCTAGGGCAAATCGACCCCCTAGATCACGAATCCGTGGTCCATTTGACCTGGACACATAATGATATAAAAATGAGACCTGTAACATTTATAAGCTCATTTTCAGCCCATTTAAAATTTCAAACGCCCGTCGTGTAAAATTTTTGCACTAACAACGCTGAGATGACATCATTTTTGGAATCTACGCACTCGATTACCCCATATATGTTAAAATCAGCGAAATCGAAGGTGACCTTTTTGCGCCACAGTAGTGAGATTTTGCTCATTTCGTGGACATCTCTCCCTACCATTGTCAACGCAAGCGTCTCATATTCTCAAAAATCAAAAAAAATTAAGCACTAGATATTTTGACCTTAAAAGCGCGTCTTACACTAGATATTCTCGTCCCCTCTGGGGACTCTGCGAGGAACTGGGCATGACCTGTTCACGACCCCGAGGTTCATCCCTTTCGTCGGGGCCAAGATAGAGAGAGGTAAATATTGCAGTTACATAGTAGGGCTGGCTAAACGATTGCGGGCCCGCAATCGCGTGACCTCTCATTGCGGGCCAGCAATGCCCTCGCTCTCGCCTCCCCGCAATGGGAGGCGAGAGGGAGGGCATGTAATACATAGGTGATAACCAGTGCTAGGATTCTGATAACAGAAAGAAAAAAATTCAGAAAAAAAATTAAGCACTAGATATTCGTTGACCTTAAAATCGCGCCTTACACTAGATATTGAAAGATATTTTTTGCACACCCCTGAGGCAACGAAATTTTTTCATGTCAAACGGTCCTCAGATTCGTGATCTACGGGGTCGATTTACCCTAAAAATCAAGTTTTCAGCCAATTCGCAGACCTAAAGTTGAGAAATTGTGCAAAGAGCTGGTCCACCCTTACAGAAATGTCTGTTAAGTTACAGTACCTCATGATCATTGTAAATTTAAAGAACCCTTCTGGTGAATGTTCAACTTATAAACTGGAAGCGCAGTTCGATAGGGGTGGTGCTAAAGTGTGCATCTGCCAAAGGAAAATTAATTTTAAAAAATTCTACAAGGAACATTGCGGGTCAGGAAATGTGGTGCTAATTTAAATTTTTTTTAAATGTTTTTCGCGTTTCAGCTTCTCTTTTCATTGAGTGGCTTCCAATTACATTTCTTCACCCCGTATTGGCTCCGTAAAAGTGCAATGGCTTCAACGATATAAATAAACAGGGGTTAATTGATGCAAGAACGAAACATTTGACTGAACTTCTTACCGTAATATACATTTATCGATTAGGTAAAATTCGCGCTAAGAGTTTCACAAATGATTCACCAGAGTGGTCCTTTAACAAGATGCACACTAATTGTTTTACTTTTGATAAACTGTTTTCAATATTAATTCTATTGATTGCGCGTTTTTGGTTATTTACATCGCTAATTACCACTACACGCAGTCAGACCAGCGCCTGGATAGGTTAATGCTAATTACGTCCAATCGCATTCTCGAAAAATCGCAGAACCAAGTTTCCGTTTACGGAGTTTCATGGGCGAAATGGAGTAGAATGAACTTTGTAGATACTGGCCGTGTAGTATTTTTGCTTCGTCTACTGTATTTCCTTATCTGTTGGTGATAGTCTCTATCCATCATGGTCAACAGGGCTGTTCGTTTACGAATTTACGTTTTTTTCGTTAAAATATTTACGTTTCGTGAAATGTAAATTTACGAAGCATTTTACGAAATTTTGCATTCTATTTTAAGCATTTTTGCGCAAATTTTAACCATTTATAAGAAATTTTTTACGAAACTTTGCATTGTATGACAGACTTATGAGAGGCTTATACTCTTATGAATACTCTTTGCTCATAACCTGCGCAGTCTCTTGCAAATTCCTCATAAATCGGAAACTTAGTAGCTATATTAACACCAAAAACAATTGTATTTCGCATTTTAGGCGATTTTTTACGAAATTTACGAAAATTGTCAAAGGAATTGCAAATTTTTGCTGATAAAACCTAAAAGTATCTCCTGTGTGTAAAAATGTGTAGTAAAAAAATGTAAAAATGTGTAGTAAAAAATAAGTATCTCATGCATAGATGTGCACACTTTGTAAGCAACTTTACGCTGCAGGGTGCACTCAAAATTATTTTCCCAAAATACACTGTAAAAACGCAAATTTTTCTCATCGTACAGGGTGCTCCCACTTAAATTTACTCAAATGCACTGCAAAAACGCTTTTTTTTTGGCCGTGCAGGCAGCTCCAATCTAAATTTGCAGGATGCTCCCGTAATTTATAACAGCCCAGCGCACCTATGATCTCATGTGAGACAAACACGATGTAATTTCAATAATGATGCGGATCATCCATCCAGAAAGATTTATTTTTATTTTTTGGCATATTTTTGGCCATAACTCAACGAAAAACGAGATTTGATCATCCACATTTCTCAGGTGCATATTTATCCTAGCTACACAACTTTTGCCTGTTGAGCGAAAAATTTCATCTCCAAAACCCAGGTAGTGGCTAAGCAAAACGTGACATGTAGACCGAGAATCCTCAAAATCGCACAATTGTGAAAAATCGTACTGAAGCTCCCGTTCAATTTCAAGAGTATTTTGAAAGATATAGGTAGTGATGGTCTGGCAGTGTTAGTGGCCATGATGGATAGGGGCTACCATCAACAGATACGAAAGTGCAAAACACGAAGCACGTACTACAAGACTTAGGGCTCAACCTAATACCAGCACCATGAATATACTTGAAACACAAAAAGTTTTAGAATTGTTCATGTTTTAAACTTTTTTTCGACTAGGGGAATTTTCACAATCTTTTCAGCGAGGAAACCCTACCATTGTATTTTTAATAAAAATGAAACTAACTTTTTTGCAATGTTTGTTGTTCAATTAGAACTGCAGTCGTCGCTCGCCACGAACAGTCATTTCTTTCACTTTGACTAGTTACTGATACCACAACCATGTCTCCTTCCTATAAGCAAAGAGATAAAGGGAAGACAACTGATAAAACCTTGAGGAAGCATGTAAGAGAATTGGAATCAGAAGAAAAAGCAGATCCTGGAATGAAGATACCTCCGAGTATGTCAGACATACCATAAGCAAGTGTTTCTTGCACTCTCGTAATAATCACTACCTGTAATATGAAATATATGCATTAAGACGTATTCTCTCCTCCTATCACGGACTTCACCATTAGGAACGGAACTGAAAATTCAAAATGTAGCTTCTTAGGCTCATCAAACAGTCAATTTAATCCCATTCACAGTGTTTTTTTTCGAATTTCTCTTCCTTTTTATTCTCCGATTTCTACAAGTCCCTACCTTCGACGTCGAGGGGTTAGCCCAGGGATGGATATATACAGTATATAATATACTTTAGATTGGGAGGACGGAGCTTAGAACAAGAAAGGGGCGCGACTTCCGGTCTTCTAGGAGAGGTTCCAAAAGGGGAATAACAACAAAAAATCCACCGATCAAAACAAACGCACAATATCGCACATGCTTGGACATTCCTTTGTTAAACCTTGATATTCGCCAGAATTGGATGATAATCGCATCTACAAATGTAAAGGCATTCAATCACCTTAAATATCTTGTCACCTGTGTTGCCCTCAGGTCACATCCATTCTTCATAGATTGTCGTACCGCTTTTATGTGTACAATATCGCCAATTTTATACTTCTCAGTCATATCGCTCACGTATCTAGGAAACTTAATTATGCAAATACATGTCTTGGCCTACTCTGAATGGTCTGCAGAAGCTGCCAACGGACAAAAAACCGTCCCACGGTCGGAGGTGACAAATGCAAACTTTGTTTGAACATTTGTGATTGTACCAGTTCCGGAGAAGTCGCTCATTTTCTGAATGTACCTTTTATATTTCAACTCGACCGTCCAGATTCAACGCAACTTGCAGTGTTACTCAAACACACTATGGGAACAAACACAGCTCAGGAAATAATTAGCCAGTGGTCGGCCACTGACAAGTACTGGCCAAGAATACACTCACTGAGGGGTGGGGGAATATTTAAAATAGCTGGTTTGTTTCATCTGTCCAAAGAAAATTTCGTTTGTCGACGAAATTTTTCGTTGGCTGGGAATACGATCCTAAATTAATTATCGCTGGCTGATCTACACTTCTAAATGATTACTAGTATCGCGCGCGTCAAACCTGCTCTACAAGTAACTTGTAACAAGTTTGATAAAAAACGGTTGAAAAACTATCGGAAGGCCGCCCACAGTGAAACGAACAAGATAAACACGCGAGCTGGCGACGCGTCGCGACCGTAGCCACAATGACACAACGGAGCGGGGCGATGCACAATGGTTCACAATTTACCCCTACACGTGCGATCATCGCATACACGTAAAAACGGACCCATAATTTGAATTTTTTAGGGTTTCGTGCCGAGCTGGGTAAACGCAGTAGCGCAGCGATGTGCGGATTTATGATGCAACGCGGCCGCGTGCGGCCACTAGAGAGTACAGCATGCGCGGAGAGAGACGAGAGAAAAAATTGACCGTGGCGCGAAGTGGGCGTGGTTTCGCTCGGCCGACAGCCGTGACAGTGGTGCCGTTTTAGTGGAAACTAATTGTCTGTGCCGCGCGCGGTTGAACGCACGTGCCCTACGATGTCACGCCTGTCGTTTAGCCGGTAAATCCCCGACTTCACCACTCGACTTCACCAGTTCACTCAAAAGTTGTCATTTTGGCCATTTGTGAGTGAGATCCCGCCCACATTTCATAATAGTGGGCGGGAACTCACGAAACCTTGGCAAAAATGGACAAATCTTCGTTCTTATCACGTAAAAATGGCAACAGATGAATTAATTAGCACGAAGATTTGCCTATTTTGGCCAATGTTTCGTGAGTTCCCGCCCTCTATTATGAAATGTGGGCGGGATCTCACTCAAACGTGGCCAAAATGACAACTTTTGAGTGAAGTGGTTAAGTCGAGTGGTGAAGTGGTGAAGTGGTGAAGTCGGGGATTTACCCGTTTAGCCCAAAAAGTGGGTATGACCAGCTATTTTTTGAAAAAAGGGCGGGGCGCGAATTTGTCGTCGTCAATTTCAGCTCTAATTTAGCAGGATGAGGCTTTACATCGAAAATCTATCAGCATAGCGAGGAGATCGAAAGCGTTGGGTGTCTACTGCATCAGGGCTGAGCGATGAAAATGACAGCCATGCGTTTTCCACCCTAATTGTTTGAAAATTTGACCAAAAGATGTGCTCCACCGCTAAAATGTACGGTGCTCGTCATTTGTTCGCACCGCGGTGCGCTCCAACCCTGCGCGGTGTACCTGTTAATCTTGTAACACGATGAAACGAACAAGCCAAAATTGTGCACGCACATGTGCGGCCGGATCAGTGTAGAGATGGTCAGGAAATTTTCGCGCACACTCGCGCAAAAATGGGCGGAGCGTACTCTCGTCGTCTCGCCCCGCCACGCGCTCTCTCATGCGCCCTGGCTTTCGCGCGCTCTCTCGCTGAGCTGATCGGTATTCATGACTTCTCCTTTGTTTAAAATTTTTTAAATTAATTTTGCTTTTATAGAATTTGCTGAAGAGCTGTATGAATAACATGGCACATAGAAACACGATAATTGTTGCGTAATACACAAGATATAATGAAAAATATGGAAAAACCGCTGAAATATTGCGAATATCTATGTCAAATGCATCTTTTATTCGCATACTTTTATACTTTCCCCTGTATATAGCGTGTTCTTCATGTTGATATGTGCCAATAGCTTCAAAAAATCATCTCAATTTTTTTTCTTTGTCTCAGTTCTTGTGAGTGAAACGGGAATTAAAACAATTTCACTTGGGCATGACTTTACTTACTGAATCAGAATAAGTGTAAGTGAGCAAAAAACTTAGATACACGTGCATTCAACCGCGCGCGGCACAGACAATTAGTTTCCACTAAAACGGCACCACTGTCACGGCTGTCGGCCGAGCGAAACCACGCCCACTTCGCGCCACGGTCAATTTTTTCTCTCGTCTCTCTCCGCGCATGCTGTACTCTCTAGTGGCCGCACGCGGCCGCGTTGCATCATAAATCCGCACATCGCTGCGCTACTGCGTTTACCCAGCTCGGCGCGAAACTCTAAAAAATTCAAATTATGGGTCCGTTTTTACGTGTATGCGATGACCGCACGTGAGATAAATTGGAGAAGGGAAACAGCCATACCATCGTTTAATCTAAAATTGCCCCAACTTGTAGGTACGATCAAGCGCATTTGTGGTGTGCCGCTTTCCGTCGTTTGCCAAATGTCGAAACCGCGAAATTCAATTTTGTATTTTAAAGTTCGCCATTTGTAAATTTCG
>JACMIF010002929.1:0-16130 GCA_014805445.1 Diplogasteroides magnus
GCTGTAAGACCTACTTTTTCTTGCTCTACCCGATGTGGGGTGTTGACGATACTATGTGACAATTGGATCTCTTATGGTCATTTTTTTCATTTTTCACACCATGAACCCCGGGTCATGGTCTAAATGAACCATGACCCCGGGGTCATGGTGTGAAAAACGAAAAAAATTACCACCTAGGGATCCAATTGTCACATAGTATCGTCAACACCCCACATCGGGTAGAGCAAGAAAAAGTAGGTCTTACAGCCACGCTTACGCAGAGCGCCAAGTTTCGCTGGAAGAAACCAGTTCTACCCCCAAAATTGGGGTGATCAGACAACTTCGACCTCAATTTCCCAAACAAATGGGTACCTAATTTTTTTTCTTAAAAATATATGTTATGTAGAATTGCTTCGGCTTTCATATTCTGGGAAAATTACTTTTGACAATATTTTTTAAAATTATGAAAATGCCGATTTTTCGAGGTCGACCATCATTATCTCCGTTGCCGTTACAGATACGGTCTTGCACCCGGAGAAATAAAATGGTCAGCAGAAAATTTGCTACAGAATGAGTGCTTCGCCAGCCCTCTACGATGAATTTGAAGCGAGTTATGAGCGCTCCAACATCATGACGAAATTCATCTGTAAAACGATTGCGAAATTTTTTCAGACCGAATCACTACAAGACGTTCATTGGGGTGCCCATACCTACTTCCAGGAAAAAAATCAGAATTTAATTCGAAAGTTTCCCACCCGGTTCCGCCCTACCTTGAGTTGAAAAATTATCAAGTCTTAACGAGCACATATCTCATGTTGTAATGAAAGCGCATATCGTCCTTTCCCACAATGGTATTGAGCCTATCATTTCATATCCAGAAGTGCACTGCTAAACTCGGTGTCTGCTAATGGCCGTGGATCACACAGATCATGAACTTATTTACTTGCGGATTTTTGTCAAATTCTTCACTTCTGTTTTATGCCTGTCTCTGTCCGGTAATAAAGCCATGAAACACATCGCTTACTTATGAAGCCAAGATGACAGTTAACAAGTCGAATAAACAGCACTGCGACAGACAACGGTGGGCTATGAGCTGAACAAGTGCACGTTCAACGCTCTGCACACCTGCGCAACCTGCCACCGATGAGTTCCCATTGAAGCTGCTTACCGTTCCTCTGAGTACTCCTCCCCCACGGTTTTGATGTCATCATTTCGCCGTTGACCACATTCCTACAAATGTTGATACAGTATATGAGATGAATTACAATATTGTCCCCTCCGTTTCAAGTCCAGACGTTTTTGTATCTTGTGTGCAACCCCTACTGATTGTGATAAACAATCCATAATGAGTACATTAATTCAACTGCGCTGTTTGTGGAATGCTTGGGTCGAGGGTGTTTTGCACTATGGAGAACTCCTGCCCATGTCAATATCCACCGGGATCGAACACCTCTCGAGTAGGCAGTGCCGGCTGCTAAATCAGGAGTAAAGTAGATTCGTATAATCCACTCGGAGCGGTTTCCCATCGAAATTTATGGTAACCTCTTAGCTGAGATAAGACGAACGGAAACACTTTACTACCGATTTGGAAACCCTACTGCCGAGCCATCCTTCTGATTCAAATACACATCCCGTCCGTTCTTCTCCCGCATGCATTGGAATGCCCGGGAGGAATTTCATTTCAATAACAATAGCGTGCTCACGCACGGCTCTGTTTCCCATACAATCCCGGCATGGGCAACAAAAGCTTCCATGATTACTTTTCTCGTTCTGCAGCCTAATTCATTTAGCACATGTGTGTAAACATTTCTGCTGCATGTGCGGGTGTAAGAAACCACACACTAAAGAAAAGGCGGTTCAGCTAACAGAGTAAGCAAACCACTCCCAGCTGTGCAAAAACAGTCCGCACACAACAATTACTGTGGAATGGCTCTGCATTTGGGAAGAGCTTCCGCGTTTCCTTAGTCTGAAAATGATCAGAGATGATAAGTAGAGCTATCTGCGCGGAGAGCTAACTGCCCACATGAGACGGGTTGAGAGGTAACGGCTAAGCGGTATACTATGCGGTAAGGAGTGTGCTTGTCCGGATCGTGCGCCCGATTTTCCACATTTATAGACCCATACTTGCGACATGCGCCAAAACCGTGAATTGGACAGATATGCCATTATTACACGGCTCAACCGTTCATTATTGTGCAAATATACGCTGTCTTTCTCCCAGATTCCGTTCTGCAAGACCGTTCATGCCGCTTCGCGAGCAACAGTCACGGGACATCGTGGCCGAACAGCAGCTACCGGATGGTTAGTGGGACTTTCGAGCTGGCTTTTCATAAAGAAAGATGACTGGCTTCAACAGCTGAATGGCAGTTTTTACGGCCACCAACCAGCAGTTATCTACACAGTTCAAACTGCCGCTCAACATCAGTTCATTTTTCTGTGTGGTGTGACTAAAACGGCCAATTGTCCGCGTCAGGGTCACTTAAATTAAATTAATTAAGGGACACTTAAATTAAACTTAACTTAATAGAGAGACTATCAAGTCTCTCTATCCCCTCGTCAGTCTTTGTTTACTGGATCTTCGAAAGACTCAAGTATTTAACAGCGCCCTTATGCCGCAAATGTTGTTCCTGGCTCAATCATGTTTCACCCTTAGAATGAGCATCTCCTAGCGATCAGTTCTATGCATATATGATGGACTCTGGAGCCAGTATTACAGAAGCCATTAAGGGAGATTCGAGTTCAGCTATTCGGGCAACGTAGCGTTTTAAACATCTGTGTACGCAGCTGAGCTAAGTAGGCACGTGTTGAATGAATGTCGATGGTACAGAAATTACAAGGATCACATTTGCCATTCGTTTCTGCGATATTTTCAGTCCCCGTCCTGCAAAACATTGATCTTGTCGAAATAATGGTGTGCCTACATTTATCCGACTATTTTTATATGAGGTGGAGAAAAATATTTGTGGAGTTGCACTCAGAAGGTTAAAATAAGCCGTAGCAATAATGGAATCCATTTTATTTATGGATTCCGTAATTACTTTTCCGCCGCTTTTGCGCCTTTTTGGAACGAAATGAAGTGAACGATGCCACTTGTTTTGATTTGTTCTATTTATCTGGCCGACATGCCGTCTCATGGCTTGGGAAAATTCTTCTCTGGTTATACTCCACCAGTTGGAGCCAATGATTCTCTTCAAATCGTCTCTTTATCTAGATGGTGGTCTTCATGTATTCGTTTATGAGATTCCATAAGTAGTTCCATAATGCGATGCTTAGTTCAGTGTGTGGTTGTCGAGAACGGTGCAATTGCAATTAGAAGTGGGAATTTGCCGTGCTTCGATTGAACTCTAATCTATCATCCTTCTATTTCCGTATTTGTACATGTAGGATAATATGTTGGTACAGGAAAACATCTGTTAGATCACGAGCGAACGAATAAGTCTTTTGGTAAAAATAGGTTCGCCATCCATCAACAATTAATATGCGTTGTTGCTGAAACAGAGTGGCGGAAGTCGATATCAATGCAAAGCCTAGGTCATTTGAAATTCATGTTCACTCATGTTGAAATTCGCGTTCTATAGGGCAGGCAGACACTTCAACAACGCTAGTCACGGTTGAAATTCAGCAGCAGCGGCCATGCCGGCCGGTGAAGATGGCCCCAACTTTCATCTGCCGATAGGATTCCAAGTAGGGATTCATAAAAACATAACGTAAACTATTCTAATTTTCAAAACAAACGCCTGTATTCACCACGTATTGCTACATGTGCCGTACAGCTTTGCAAGACGCTCGCACGAAAATTATAGATAGACTAGCCGGCCTTGCGGCGCGCGCGTTGTGACATGCTAAACATGTTTGTGTTAGAAGTGGCAAACATAAGTACATAAGGACGCTAATCAATTATTATAAGAGTAGATTAATTGAAATGTTTTTGAAGATATACTAGGGTTGCCTGTTTGTATGTTTCATTGTTTCATTGATTCTAAATAACATATATATAGCTTCTGTGAAACATAGCCGATTTCGCATAAAACTGTCAACCATAAGGTAAAGTAAATATTCTGTCAACCAACGTACTGTCGTCCTTGCAGATAGAACGTGCTCTCTATGGCGTCGCTGTCGTTCTGGGTTTCATTGCCAGCGTGCACACAGTGCGAAAGTTCCGCAGCAACAGAAAATCCAACTTTGTGGGTTTTAGTGCTTTAGTCCGTCATCTAGCCATCTTAATGGAAAATAATCTTGGCAGAATGAATAAATATTCATGGAATTATTCCAAATGGAAGTGCATGGAATGGTTTTCGATTAATACCTGGACATCTGTTCTATGAGCATTTGCCGCAATATTGTGAAATGTGCAAAATAATCTGAAGCAATCTGCAAGATTGTTGTTGTGCAGTGCCGACACGTGAGATTCCCCTGTAGCGGGCGGTTTAACTCGTCGTATGAAGCAATCTGCATGATTCTTTCCCGCAAGATAACTTTTTGCCCCATTTCACAATATTCCCAGAAATGATCGTGGATATAGTTTTTTGTGTTTTCCAAGATGGGTATCTGTATGTCTTGGGTTCGAAAGTACCCAAACGAGAGTCAACGAATGTTAGGGACTGTGGTTAATGTGCATTTTTTGTCAATATACTCTTCACAGTGCCAAAGATAGCGTAAATATCAGGGTTTCCAAAAAGGTGATTTTATGCATTTCTGATTCATCTAATCAGTGCAAAAATGTTGTGCATAGGACTTATAGAAAAAAGGCAAAGATGAATGTGAAATGCACTTCTTTACCGATTTAGAAAAAAAAAACAGAAATAATGTTGCAGGATGTGGCAGCGAGACATCTTTCTTACAAGATTTCACTGAGCGTCGCAGATGCTTTGATTCTCTTCGTCTACGCGCCCACGCAGTTTATGTGGATTAGCACATACTGGGTAATCGTTGAAAGTCACACATTTACTGGCTACTAGTGAAGGGATGAAACCCCTAAGTCAATTCTGCCTCTCTGTTCCATCATTCTCTCGGTCGTTTGCAATTCATATAGACGACCCGCGTTGGAGAATACAGAGTGACGGAATGAATTTTAGGATTTCATTTGCCTTCCCTACTGACTATCCCCTCAAATGAACCGGCTCTCGACGGCAATAGTAGATACACACCATATTTATGCAATGAAATCTGAAATTGCATGGATTCCGTTTCAGTGGTATGGCGGTGATTTCCTCTGCAGAGCATACAAGTTCACTGCGACCTTAGCTTTTCACCTCACAGGAAATATGCAGGCGAGGATTCGATTTCAACGAATTACATATTTCGTCTTTGACGGACGTTAAGCCATTTATATCAGTTGGCGCGGCATTACGTCTTTCAAGTCGAAAAAAATTCATTTATCATTCGCCTCTATATAGATTTTATTTAATGAACATAGATATTAGATGAATGAGAAAGCTTATATCATCTTTGTTTATATCGCAGCCAGTGTTGACAGAATTACTACAATAATGCATTCCGTCTCTCTGTGTTCTCCATCGTGTAGTCGTCCCTATGACCCAGACATGACCTATGGAGAGCACAGAGAGACGGAATGCACTATTTTAGTCTTTCAGCCAACCCTGAAGCCCTCTTTCAGCTGTCAAGATGTGATCTTTGAGAAATGCGCATTACCTGCGTTTTTTTAAGTGATTGATGCCGATTGTCAAACAGACATGCAAGTATAATGAATAATATTTAGACTAGAATAAGACATTTTTTGATTTTCAGGTGATCATCGCCTTCGATCGTCTCTTCTCGATGAGTCGGCTCAACAAATTGCGCGTGAAAGGGGTGAGCATTGTATGGAATTGGAGGGTGAAAGGTCGATCAAGAGAAGCGGCACCGAATGATGAAACGGCGCACACACCACGAATCATTTTACCACTTGCTAAGAAAACAAAACACGGGGTATTCAGGAAATCAATTCAGGAAGAATAATATAATGCATTTTCAGAACAGAGAATACAACACACGACTTGTACTGGCAGCCGCGTGGATATTCGCATTCGCCTGTTCCATTCCACAATTGTTCGTCTTCAAGACATTATATTTGATTGAAGTGGACAGCGCCCAGTGTGTTTCCGTCTGGTGAGCTTTGCCAAGTTCCAAATCGGTAGTAATGTGCATTTCTCTTCGTCTAATCCACTTTGAGTTGTTGTCTCTCTCATGTGATGAACAACCGCTCCGAGGGAATTAGTCGAATAAAAAATGCACTTTACTACCGATTATCATAGAAACCCTACTCATCAATTCCTTACACCATGCGAATTTCAGGACAATAGCCCGGTACGAGTACGCAGAAAGGCTTATAGACGCGTATCACTATGAGCGCTTCCAGAGCATAATGGGAATGAGAAACGATGCTGAAGTGGTGCGTTACGGTAGTCGGATATTCTGTGATTTGGGGAAATTAAGGACATACTGATGAGCATAGAACCTGTGACATTCGAACAAGTGGAGAATGATCGTGTGTGGATGGGGCAACTGGAGAGGGTAAGTTTTATGGTTATCGACTGTTTCATGTAACACAAGGCCGCAGTTCTATATCATAAATTCCATAGTCTGATATGCATATTAAGGTTTCAAAAAAGTTGCCTCCCGCATTAAAACGGATCTGCGAGTCTCACAAATACTAGGGACCTCCAAACGAATACGAATCGAATACCAAAATGCATTCTCTTTCTAGAAGTCATTCCGAGCGGTCGTCTCTCACTGCGCATAGACGACCACTCGGAATGACTTAGAGAAAGACAATGCACTTTAGTATTCGATTGGTATTCGTTTGGATGTCTCTACAAATACAACTGGGCCGTATTACTGGGGGCTCACACCTCCAGTGGTACTGGGCCCGCCCCAGGACAACCGGTCTGCAATACAAATACAACAGTCGGGCGTTCATTTCTTCATCGTTGACATGCCGGAGCAGGCCCATCCCCGCGAATGATCGACGAGTTCAGCATGAGTGCCCGAATTTGCATTGTTGACTCCAGTAGTACTTAGGGTGTGATTCTCACTTCCCAGTATTACTGGCCCAATTTATAAAAGACCCAAAAACGGCTTCATTATCTTCCCAGTACTGGGCTCTCCGCTGCTATAGAGAATGCGTTTTAAGAATAATCATCTTTCAGGTCTACAACATCATTCACATCATGACGATGTGTGTGCTTCCGTATGTAATCGAACTGATCTTCTACGCCGCCATCCTCTCTCTCCTATCAGATGCACAGAAAGGAGAGTTCCCAGGATTCAAGAATTTCATCAAGAGGCATGTTCGCAACCGGTTTCGTCATCAGCATCATACCTTATATTTATTAGATTTCGATATATAATACTTATAATAATAATAATAATAATAATAATACTATAATATATTTACTTCGTTAAATAAATAAAGTATTGTTATTCTAGAAAAATCCGAAAACTGCTCTGCATCGACCGCTTGCAAAACACATTATTCTTCAGAAACCAGTACGTTTTTTTCACCTTCAATGAGCTTTGTGAGAGTTCGATTTCGTAAAAAAAACCGGAAACAATTGCTACACATCGGATGACAATTCAAGGAAATAAATAATTTAAAACAATTAGAGGAATACTACATCTTTTGGGCATTTGCTGCAAAATCTTGCTTGAGGATCTAGTGCGAAAAATTGATGCTTTTCAAAATAGGGGTTCAAAAAAGTGGTTATTTTTTATGTATGCGTCTATTCTCTGCGGAGCTGTTCTCATTCTAACAAATAAAAATACAGCATCGAGGAGACGAATAAAAAATCATAAAACATGTACCAATTATACAGTAATTCGATATGTTATGCGAATTTGTAGTCTCTCACGGCTGTTCGGGTCTACGCATACTTCTGAAAACTCCGAAGTCGATCGCCAAATGAAAGGAAGCAACAGCAGTGCAATGCACAAGCTCGTCAAGCAGCAGTCCCGGAGTCTGGTAAAAACATTGCCATCGTTCTGAACTCCTAGAACTAACAATTTCCTCGAAATGATCATCCATACTCGGGTTAGCAGTTTGTGTGCGAATTTAGTTTGATTCACTAGTTCTGAATCTCGAAAATATTGCTGTACTGAAACCAAGTTCTCTTGCAAACTTCCAACCATTATACATAGATACTAGGATATGGAATGGAAGAAGACGTAGTTTTTCATTCGTCTAAATCCTTCGGAGCGGTTTTTCTCTCGTGTTATGGGCATCCGCGACGAAGAAAATAAGCAACATCTACTTCATTTCGCTACACTGATAGACATATTGGTGATTTAGGTGACGACTCCAACTGCGTCGGATCGCTTCGAGAATCAGAATGCGTTCATGCGCAGGATTCGATATAATTCGGTGGACATCAATGTGCGAAGGAAAATAACCAGTGATTTTTTCTCATGCTGAAACTATGCACTGTCAGGAACATAATGAAGCAAAAAATAATTGATTTGCATCTAAATTGTTCAGGCCCTGCAATTCTAATGAGAGCCGGAGAGAAACCTGACATTCTCCAGAGCAGCAACAATAGACTTTCGGTGGGCGCCTTCATTAAGGTGTAAATTCAATTTGTTTGTCTTGGTTTAGTGAAATCCACCCTAGTAAATTGCAGTTTCGTATATCATCAACCGTAAAGTACTCAAACTGGCAACCATAATATAAAAGCATTGGCAAAATTCAGGTAATTCCTTCACCAACGAGAAGGGCGAGCTCACCTGATAAAAGGAGATCGGAAACTGTGGTACGTTTCACTGCCTCTAATATTGTCTCCGCCACGAGTGATCATCGATCGCTTATTTCACTTCCTATTGTCTCTGAATGAATCGGTTGTTATACCTAGTACAATTGTAGATTCTCGAAAAGAGCGCAGAGGACTTTTCGCCACGTTAAAAAGCAAGCATGAGGCGAATGAAGTTGCTTCCATTCCCCACCCTAATATATATACTAGTAGAGAGTGCCCGAACTCCAAAACACATTCTATTTCACTACTTCATTTGGAGTTGTTGTATCTCGCTGCACATAGACGACCGCTCGCAATAAATTGGAGAAGAATAGTATATTTTTCTATTCGATACGTATCCATTAGAAGGTCTACATACTAGATCAATGATTTGTTTGCTTTGAAAGAAAAAAAGCCTTCAGACTGCATCAACAGCGCCGTGGCTTCGAAGAGTCATGTCAGTACGAAGGCGTGCGAAGAAGAAGGTTCGGCAAGAAGGCAGTAGCATCATGGACCCTTGCGCCATATCGATGAAAAGGACAGACACGCCATAATTACTTGGTTCCACTGTCCATTTCACCATTTTGGCGCAAATGTCCATAGCGCTACTGTCGCCCGAATGTTGGCTGTTCAATATTTGAGAAATTTGTACAATTAAATCATATTTACAGGCATTCCTCATGCTTTCGTTCAACTTGCTTCTGTGGCTACCATATACAATCCATGTAAGTTTAATGCGAAGTCCATTTAGCTTACTCTTAACATGACGGATACAATAGCCTTTTGTAAATGAGTAAAATATGTTCAATTGTACGGACCGTTCGTTGGAATGGACAATGATTCTCATTTGAACAAATACGGCGAAATTGCATGAGCCTTAAATGCATTCTTGCAGGCCATATCATCCTCCCTGAATCTGCTCCCTTCCTGGGAGAACTACCAATTCGTGTGCGCCCTGGTGGCATTCAACTCCATTACAAATATCTTACTCTAACTGCATGTACTGTTTGCCGAGTATTTCTTCCTGGTATAATACTTTCCTGATAAATACAGTCTCGTCGCTGGATCACATAGTTTTGCTTCTACAGGTGTGGGAAACGGAAAGACTGACAGACAATTATGATTCGATCCTACATTGCCATCGAATTCACAAAGGGATTTCACGGGAACGGGGGATGTTAGAAGTGCTAAAGGCCTGGAACGGTACAGAGTTTATTGTGGTATTCGGTGCTTGAACACGAGGATGTTGCCGTCGCCGTTATTTTCGTGATTAAAAATTGAATAACATTCGACTCCCCCATTTGTTTAAATAATCTGCAAAACCCACGCGTTCCTGCACATTGTTTTCACCACGATCAGGTTGCTGCTGCAATTCTCGACTCCACCATGAGGTGTACATAAGCCACTCACGCTGCTCGAAAATCATTATGCAGCTACGCCTCTCTGGTGGAATAGAGATGCTTCTACAGGTTACATTTTTCAATTTTTTTTATAAAGTCTAAAATAAGTCGTGAAAATGCCTCATTTAAGGTATTCTTCCTTCTGGCATTGTGTGCCGGAATGGGAGCTTCATGCCCACTGTTTGAGGTGGCAACGAAATGCGACGTTCCATGCCAAGCCACATGCCAGAAACCTTTCAGACAGGTCACAATCATATTGTTTTACTATACTCCCACCGTTTATATCAACGGAAACGAAAGAAGAGTTTGCTTTGAAGCCGCTGCCTGATTCAGGCGATATTTTATCAAAATCGATAATTGCATTCCAGCCCTGTCCGACATTCGCGTGCGGCAACGGTGACTGTGTGTGTCTGCCCGGTTTCGTTCGTGCATTCGACTTCGGGCCCTGTATCCCTCTCTTCCTCTGCTTCTTCTTCCCCACTACACCCGCGACTTGCCGTGTCGCTGCTTCGTGATAAATGACTTGTTGAGTAATGACAGTGAAATGAAGAAACACTATTTCCTTTCAAAGGAATATGTACTGCAGCAATATGACTACGAGGAATGCTCATTTTCAACGACGAGAACGCCTTGCATTCTATATGATTCTACGCTTCTCAGACATCAGGCACGTTGTTGCTATGAAGCAACAAATAACAGGATTACTACTCTGCAACGACCGAATCCGCTTACACGATCTGCTGTTTGATCCACAAATTCGCAAATTTAGCACATGTTTACACATCGCAATATGTGCAACGAATCCAATCACATGCAGTTGGAACTTGCTGGAACACGACTATTCCACAGGCAGTTCTCTTGGTTGTCAACCAATTGCGTGTGACAAGTCTCCTCACGCCGGCTTCGCACCTTGTAACGACGCTTCACTTGACTCACAATCACAATAGGGCACACAGCACAAAATGTGAATGCATGAACCAAGTTGGCCATGGATCAATATGGATCAGGTGTTTCATGCTTTGAACTTCCTCTCATGCGGGGGCTTTCCAATATGTTAGGCTTCGGCGGTGGGCTTGATGAAGCCATTACCATTTCGACTTCGCCCATTTCCGCTTTCCGACTAATGTCCAAGTCATCGCCTATCAGCTTGCCAATACTTCTTCTCTTATCACCACTGAACAGGAAGGTGCACGCACTTCAGCTGAGCATTCGACATGAGATGTTCACAGGATATAGGCCTTGGGAAGAGATGTCTAAAGCATATTTCAGTTTTAGCGGGGGACTGATGTAGAACGAGAAAATCTTGATGTTGGAAAAATAGAAAAAAATATGTGAAAGGCCATACATTCGAAAATTCTTGCAATTTGATTGCTAACCTGTAAGAGTCTGTTATGCTGTTAATCTAATGTACTACGCCGATACTAAATAGTGATCGCATATGGTTATGAGCAGGACGCAGGTTTGTTGATCGAGACGTGCCCAAACATCCCTCGACTTTCGGCAAACAAATGTAAAATTCAAAAAAATCTGGTTGATCTCGGTTGAAAATCGACTTTTGAAGCTCAGATTGGCGCCAAAAAATTTACCAAAAACTACTCTTCAATAATTGCTACTGCAACCCGTCGTTCGTCAGATTTCATTTTTTCGTATTTTCCATCCCCAAGATCACAAAATCCATAGTTTGAGATTTTTTATGTGCAGAAAGAGCCTTTGCTGTGGCAGCTTGACTACATCTTACAGAGACTAGAGTGTAGAGTGCACATGATTTATTTCAGACACACAGTGCTCTCCATAAAAATGCAGCGATTTTTGTTTGAATGTCCCATTTGTCGGAAGTCTCCCGAACACCTTGTTTGGGCACCTCTCGCTCAGCGAACAGGCATCCTGCACACTATCACGTGCCATTAGAATTACGTAGTAAAATTGTACATTACATTGGCAGAATACCAAACTCGTAAGGCTAAGCAATCAAATTGCAGGAATTTTCAAATGTTTGACCTTTCATATATATTTTTTCAATTTCTTCAAACATCAAAATTTTCTCGATCTACAGCCCTCTTCCGCAAAAACTGAAGCATGCTTTAGACTTCTCTTCCAAAGGCCTATGGCCTGTGAACATCTCATCTCGAAAGCTCAGCTGAAGTGCGTGCACCTTCCTGTTGAGCTACGCACCAGTTACGGGTTTGCGAAAACTTAAATGCCGGTTACGTATGTGGTGTGGAGTTGGTGCGTCGAGTGCACCAAAAATAATGGTCTGTATTTTCACGAACGCCGTCCCCACTTGATTCCTCACGACATGAGATTTGCAGATCGCGGTGGTCGCCGCAATGTAGAGAAGAAAGCTAGGGAATGAAGGTAGACGAACAGAAATGAACGGCTGTCAATACATTTCCATTTGCGACAACCTACTATTCTCTTTTCTTGCTTTAGTCCCTATGTAAATGATTGGGGTTCACTCGCGTGTTGACTGGTTTGCAGGAAGTCTGCACGCCCCGCATTCTCCTCTCCAATGCTCTCATCTCAACACTCTTTGTCCATCTGTTCTCTCTAGCCATATCGCGCCGTCCGCACACTCTAAGGAGCCTGCGCTCTCCGACACCATGTGAGCGTGTGTCTTCTTCTCCAACTATTTCCACATAGTCAGTGATGTCAGCAGCGCTGGAAGATGGAGGTTGAGAAGGAAGGACATTGCGCAGGAACTCTGCACGACTAATTTTTATGATAAAAATTAAATATATTTGTTGTGATTGTAATTGATGCAATGTTTATGAATGTCAAAGTATTTAGTTATTGTAAACCACACATTTAAGATATTTGCTGGATTCTGATTGCGAGACCAGATGGTTGGCCAACGAAATGTGTTCGGAATTAAAAATACTCGGCATAATAATGGTCCACTACGACGTTGAGAGACCGGTATCGCACACGAACAGCCAATTCTAAACCACATACACTCCATAACAGTGAACTGTGGTTTATCAGAATTCAGAATTGCCGCTTTTGATCGTTTTCCCTATGACGAAGAGTCTACTACTACTTGATTTTCTCTCAAGTCCAAGGAATTGCCGTACGAATCTGAAAGTTGAATGGATAGCGGGCGATTTTTCTATCTTACAAACCTTTTGTAAGGGCCTACAAAGTATAGCGTGAGAATGGGACTGATGGCAGAAGGAATACATGCCAACAACGGAGGATACGGAGGAGGATACGGTGGCGGTCCTTCCTACGGAGGTGGATACGGCGGAGGATATGGAGGAGGATACGGAGGAGGAGGCGGATACGGATACAACGGAGGCTACGGCAACCAGGGATTCAACCGTCCTTACGACCTGAAGGGAAACGGGATCGCCGCCAACAACCAGTACCAGGCTCCCGTGCAGAACCAGCGTCTGGACCGTTCGTGCTACCTCGGATGAACGGACTACCATCAGAATGAGTGTGTACTCGTCCCCGTCTCCCACCTACTTGTCAACTCCTTCGAGGAGAGAAATAAAGATATGAAAGATAAAAAATGTCCAGAAGTAAAACTACAGCAAATATTTGGGAGGGGAATTTGGGCCATGATTACATCCGTGAAGAAATCGATTAGCTTTTCCATGACGATGTCTTCTCATCAATTCGATTCACAGTTGTCTTGTCTTGCTTATTTGGAGACGACATTCAATTCGAGTATTTCATCTTCATCAACAACGAAAATGGCAGTTGGATGCAACTGAACTCTTCATTCACTACCGTAATTGCACAGTACCTGGAATATAGAAACAGTCCACATTTTGTCGATTTCTTCCTCGATTGCTTTTTGAAGAGCGTTTGCTTTATGAACTACACTGATGAGCAAGAGTACCTGAAGAAAAATAGGTTCAATCAATGAATTCAGTTTTGCTTCATGTTCTCGTCCCAGATCAACCGCAGCGCATGAGATTACGCGTCGCGGTCTCAACACCCTTCCTTCCATCACTAACTCCAATTGTTAGTCGTTGTTGTAGAATCTGATCAAAGAAGCATTCGGTATTCATTGTTTTTCTTGCTTCTGGTATCTAATATGGTGGCTGAAGGAATAATAAGTGCACATTTCTAATTCCCTCGGAGCGGTTGTCCATCACATGAGAGAGACAACCGCTCCGAGGGAATTAGACGACAGAAATGTGCACTTATTCTTCCTTTCCCTGTCATAGTATCTATCTCTACTGCAATCTTTGATGCAAAATTCAAAGAACACTTCGACTCCTTTATCGATGGCTATTAGAGACCGCGAATCGACTCGAGTAGAAAGCCGAATGAAATGAGAGGGAGGCTATCGACTCACGAATGAGAGTTGATTGAAATGAGTTAATTCACTGAGTGAATTAATTCACCAATCAACTCACCAATTAGCTCAGTGTGAAATGCAGTGTTTTACGTTACTATTTTTATCAAATAAAACATTTTTCGGTTGAAGGAGATGTACCACAAATTTTCGATTGTAAATTGAATGGCTACCTTATACCTTGACTTTGGGATACTGCATAAAGTTAGATAAACACGCGAAAAATATGATTCCTCAACGAATCTTCCTCAAACGACAAAACTTGTGGCGGTTTCAGTTTATCGCCGAAAAGTTCGTGGCACAACTACTTTAACGGGAATCAATTAGAGAGTTACAGTAGTACAAACGTTCAAAACACTATAATAATTTTTCCCTACAGCAACAAAACATAAAAAAACAACAAAAAAGAAATACGTGAATACCTGAACTGAAGAGATACCTTTTCACCACATAAAACGTGCTATGTTTCTCGGGACGCAACAGTAACATTCCCCCAAAATTCGCCGGGCGACCGCGCGGTGAGAGTAGAATGAAGTAGAATGAAGAGTACAGTGAATTAATTCACTTGGAATATTATGTAAACTCAATTAACTCTTCATATGAGTTGATTGCTGAGTCATTTCGCATGGTTTGAGATCGTTTAGGTGAATTGATTCGCGGTCTCTAATGGCTATACACGTTTATTCCGTAACTTCTTTAATTTGGTTTTTAAAATATATCAGCAGTAATTATTATGATTGAACAATCCTGGCTAACTTTAGGCAATTGTATTGACTGAGTGAATCTCAAAGTGCATTCCGTCTCTCTACGCTCTCATTCTGACGGTCGTCTCTGGCGCATAGACACGACCAAGCACTAGAGAACAGATACTAGATATGGAATGCACTTTGGGATTCACTGAGTGGTCAGTAGATAGTCCATGAGATCAAGATCATTTGCATTGAAGATTCATATTTCTACCTTTGCATAGCCACTGTTTACTTCATTCTCCCTTCCTCGGCTCATTGAACTCGGTCAATTCATTCATCCTTCTTCTCCAACGGCCGACGGTCGCCCCTCTCGCCCTCATCCAATCATCATTATTCTGTAGTGAAGTGAGTTTTCCACGAACAATTGTAAATTATCGATTGATCTGACTCTCCTTCAGGCTCCTGACGCTGTCATGGTCGAAGAAGTCAACGTCGAGATGCCAGAGCCCATCAATTCACGACGTTAGTGCAAATTATCCATCTTTCTGTTATGTTTGGCAATTATCGATTGATTTCATCATCCACCTTCAGGCTCCTTCTCCGTGCTGGACCTCTCCGCATTCGCGTGGTTCGCCACCTGCTTGTATCTCTACGGCGGACAGCACGCGCAGGTTAGGATCCGCCCCTTGAAGCTCCGCCCACTCCTTCCCCTTTCAGATGATATGTCATATAGCGTGCGCGGTTCCACCGGCACTCTTCTCGTACGCGATCATCATCGATGAGATGACGACACCACATGGATTGGTCCGATTTCTGTCCCTCTGACCGCGACGCAAAAGCCCGCGCTGCGGTTAACGATCTGGGCAAATATGAGCATTTCTCGAGCAAGAGGAAATGAGGAATGAGGAAAAGGAAGGAATGAGGAAGAGAGGAACCTTTCGTAGCCTCTCGAAGTTTCTAGATCAGGATCCAACCACTATCGAGTCAAGTAAAAGTGAAAATGGGTGGTATGAAGGATCATTCCTCTTCATTC
>JACMIF010002930.1:0-16130 GCA_014805445.1 Diplogasteroides magnus
ATGTAAACTCGATCAGTGGGGGAAAATGATAGATTTGCGTGAGATAATGAGATAGACCCACGTGACTTCGACAGAAGGGCAAGGAATTGTACGCAAATGAAGCGGTGGTCAGAATCTTTCTAAGTCTTTCTCTTACCTGTATAGCGGCTTAGAGTATACGCCTTTTGCCCCTCAAAAAATTACTGTAGGTACTTCCTAATATGGAGATTTCAAAAAGCTGATAAAATTTTAGGGGGTAATGAAACATTTTTCCATAAAAATTATTTCTAACTTTAAAACAGGAATTTATTGGGAATTTGCATATACAACAATACATCAAAATGATGTAATAGTGTCTTCATTACCACCTGCAGTACCTCAGAACATCAAATCACGGTGAAAATCGCTCGAAAACGAGAAAAAATGGAAAGTGCCCCTAGGGGAATATTAAATCAACGGTCAATTTTCGTGGCAAACGAAGGCCGCCATCGTAATCAGCGGGGTCGATATAGTTTGTGGAAATATTTTCATCTCGGAGTGAGAAAAGTGCTGTCGGGCCTCTGTTCATTTCGCTCCACTCTCTTAGGAGATCTGTGATAAAGAAAACAATTGTAATGAGTACCTACCTTTACAGTATTTCTCGTTCTAATATGCAAAGGAGGGGCTGGACAGAGGAAATGTCTGTTAATGTATACAATGCTTACAACAATGAATAGAACCAACTTGATGAATAATGAAGCGAGGGAAGGATCTTGCACTCCAATCATGTGCATCTTATCATACAATTCAGCTTAACTATAAAGTAGCATCATGTGTTCCATGTACACTTACGCATCTGATTCTTCATTGTGGAATCCAATTTCTGGAATGCATCGGGACTTCGCAAGATCTGAGAGGAGACAATAAATCAATGGTTAGATGGATTAGGAAGAACCTTATTGGTCATCCACTTCACAATGTTTATGTCAATCTTTCCATCAGGAAGAGAAGCCAATGGAGGAACTGAAAAGAACACGAGAATAGAAAGACGTTGACTGACATACCAATGGGTTCCAAGTACTCCGATAGCTGGGAATTGTTACCATCAAAATAACAAACGATCTGAAATGATATCGTGAGTACTTGACTCACAATACACTGACTTCATCTTCGTAGAGTCGTGCATAACTCATGAGTTGTCTGTTCACATTTCCTTCTTTGTCGTGTAGAGGAAGAAGTTCCTGCATCTCAATCACCAAACATTCACATTCAAAGTCAGTCATAATTATAGATATCAGCAATTGGACAAGCAACCAATTCACATTTACAACCATAGACAGAAACTTTGATAACTTCTTTATTCAGACATGATTGCCTTCAACTGATAAGTGATATTTACAGAAGGAGTAACAACCGTGAGATTTAAAGTGAATGCAAAGAAGATCAATAAGAAACCTGTCTATAAAGGCAAATTCGATAATTTCAAGTCTAATAAAAACATCAACGTGAAAAGTTGTATAGTTTGGCCTAGTCAAACATAACACATTATTATGAAACATACATTATCGTACACCTACCGTACTCCTCAGAGTCCGACTTTCTTTCTTTTCGCTGCAGGAGCCTGTTGATCGATTGAAGACATCCATGCAGGAACAGTTCCTTTCCTCTCTTGATCATTCTTCACTGAATTTTCTTTCGATTGAGTTCCTAGAAGACATTAGTGTGAATGGGATGTCTCGTGTCTCTGTATACCCTGTGATCCTTCACTTTCTTCTCCTTCCACTCCATATTCATATTCCAATACTCTCATCACAATTCTCAGTCTGGAATAGTCGATCAATTCAATGGGAAGACATTCCATTATCGGTTTCATATATGCAATATCTGAACAAACAAGAGATTACAACCCCAATACTGCCAACAAGTCTTTTTACCTCCTCCCAATTTGCTCCTACACTCTCTTTCCACTGTGTCAAAGTGCTCCTTCGTAATATTCAGTTTTTCCATATGCAAAGGCAGACCTGTCACAGAAACATTTACATTAACCAAGGATAAAAAATAGTTGCGGGAACCTATAACTGCAGCCCCAGCGAGATGATTCCAAGTTGTTGATTCAGAAAGTGATCGAACATTGGCTATATTTGACTGAACACGATTACTGTATATACTGTTTCGTCTGCCTTCTCTCACCGGTGTTTCTCCTGACTCAATGTGACATCTGTACGTAGCGGAAATTGCGGGTGGAAGAGATTCGAGAGCGGAACGAAGGTGATCAGGAAGCTCAATGGGTACTGTATTCATAGACAGTTCCAATGTACCGTACCTCAAATGCCGATGCAACACTGCTCGGATTGAGACCTCGTCCAGCTGCGAAACTTCTCAAGAGATTGAATGAATGACATGAGAATAGAGTCAAATAAACCTGCACGCCTCGATGAATCTCTTTCCAAATTTCTTCTTTTTGTCTTGTGGCCAATCAGAAACAGCAGACAACATTTCCTCTCTAAAACAACGACCATTTCCCCTTTCCAAAACTAAAATTAACTTGTCAGGGACGATTCTCGCAATTTGTTCCACTACTTTGTTGCTCGCAACATGGAATGGACCAATGTCCAATTCGGATGCCAAATCATTACGCAACTGAAAGATATTCAATTCACATCTACATCTATCATACAAAATACTCATATACAAGATAGGCGAAGGACAATATCGCCATGGACCTTTGTGCCATAATGAATGCACCGTGACAATGCTAGCGCATCAGTCCGTTGTCACAATTATGGCGCAAATGTCCATGGCGCTATTGTCCTTCACCGATAAAAGTCGTGCTTCTTTAGTGTAAGCATGGAACAAATAATACATACATCGAATAGAATGTCCTGTAGTTCTTTCTTGGCCATAACAATGGCAGAAGACTCAAGGGAAGCAGCGAGTTCAGTAGATGAACGACCAGACAATGCCGAAGCAGATAACCATGTGTTCTTCTTTGTACGACCGAGGATCCTAAAGGGAAGATAAGAGTACGGTAGTCATTCGAATACAGTACCTCTTCTCATGATCTCCACATTTGATTCCTCCTCGAGTGTATGTTGGTCTTTCAGATTTCTGACTACTTGTTTTCGTCTTCAACAGAACTGGGGTGGCAGACACCTTTAACTGAAATACACAACCTTATTATGAGACTAACGTGAGCAATAATGACATAAAGTGTATCCTTGATTGAAGTGCTAGAAAAATTGTAATCACTTGCCTCCTTTCCTCCAGTGTTCAACCATTGTTGTCCCATATTAGTGACATGAAGGGAAGAAGCAAACGGCAATCCTTCAATGGGTGCCTACAATCACTTCCATTCTATTTCTTCTCTCTACAGTAATCCTCACCTCTGCAAGATATCCGAGAATTCTCAATTGTGAAATCAGACCCTTCCACCATGCATCACTCCTTCCCTTTCCACTTCCATACAATTCCTTCCATGCACTTCTTTGTTTCGAATGTTGTGATGCCTCCTTCGCCTTAAAGTACCGTATTCCAATTGCATCCCCCAATTGCCAACTGACTGATCCTCTAACATAGTCGATTGGTTTGCCCTGTCCAGTTCTTCCTCCATAGATATAGTGAATTGTCTGCATGATTGTCTTTGCTTCTGGTGCCACTTCCAATTCCATTTGCTTCCGGTCCTCCTACAAATCACAAATAGATGAATTGATAAGAACATTTGTTCGAACAGCTGACATAACATGTTCAATTGTCTCACTTCATTGATCTCCATTAGTCTGTCACAATTATCACAACACGCAGATTTAGCCGTTGAATTGACAAGTTTACGATCAGAGAAATGTGAGAGAATCAACCTGAAATGCAACCATTCTCATTCTCATTCCATTCTTCTTCTCACCTTCTCCTACACACCAATGCATTCAAATATTCCTCCATGTGTTGTCCCATTTTCACTGAATGACTACGGTATGGCTCCTGGAGTTTAGACCCAGCAATGAACGACCTGAAGGGAATATGGTTACTGTAGCAAAAATCGAGAAGAGCTTTTACCGTACCTGTTTCTGTAAATCTCCTTATCTGCATAGAATACGACACTCTTACTCGAGTCCCCATCTCTGCCTGCTCTTCCAATCTCTTGATAGAACGATTCAACATTCTTCGGAGCTGTGACAACTCAATAATGAGCGATCTCAATGTTGACCAACCTCCATAGTGAATGACGACCCTCACATCTGGCTTATCAATTCCCATTCCAAATGCAATCGTTGCAACAATTGTAGACACTCTGACAAGAAACAATAGGTATATCTCTCCTATTAGGAGAGTTGACTAACTTGTCAGTCAGGAATTCATGATGTGCCTTGTGTCTCAGTCCAGTACTCAGTCCTGCGTGATACATCGCTACACGAACTCCCGCCCCTGCAACTCCCACCATGATTGTCTGGGCATACGGTAGCTCGACTGACTCTTGAGGACATCATTCGTGGCCACCACATCCTTTCTCGTTTGACAGTACACAATGGCAGGACCTCCGAAGTGACGACCACGTTTGGAATCATCCAGGAGAAGATTACAACTGTGAAAGTGGAATGGATGAATGAAGAAGAGACTCACAGATCTGTATCCACTTTTGTAGCCTTATTGACAGATAGGAAGATGTTCTTTCTGTAATATCAATGTACTCATTCTATTAACTTCTCTTCTCTATTCACCTGTCCAGATCTGTCCTCCATTCCTGTGCATTCCTAATGTTGAGACTCAATTTGATATCTCTTGCCACTTCAGGAGTTGCTGTTGCTGTCACTGCCAGGATCGTCACCTCAATCACTACAGTAATCCTTGCATCAAACATCCCAAATACTTACGGGGGCCAATTTGCTCTGTAGACATCCCAATTTGCGATATGATCCTCTGAAGTCGTGTCCCCATTGAGATACACAATGAGCCTCGTCAATTGCAACCAAAGACACTTCTCAAACCATTTATATTGTACCCTTAGACATGATAACAACTAACTGCTTCTGATTTTCTGCAGAACGTGGTCTCCATTTTCAACAAATTCTGGCGTGAGATAAAGGAAGTTGAGACGGTTCTTCTGCAAATAAATGCATGAATACACAAATCAACTTTTCTTGACTTACCATAATCCTATCCATAATTTCATCTCTTTCAGCTTGTGAAGTGTTTCCATTGATAGATGCTGCACGTTCCTCTGTTACACTGAATAACACATTTCACTTTAATAGACATTACAGATTAATTCATTTATCTTACTTGATAGCTTGAATTTGATCCTGGATGAGAGATATGAGAGGAGAGATGACAACAGTAAGATCAGCCCGGATCAGAGATGGCAGTTGGTAGCACACCGACTTACCGTATCCTGAATACAGTACTCACTGCTCCCAAGGTCGTAGAATCATAGACTATGCTCAGTTTATAGAAAAATAAATTTAAAAAAAATATTATGAGGTACATTGGCCAGATAGTCTGAGGTGCATTCCCTCTCTGATCCATCCATAATTGAGTAAATGACTGCCACCAAAAGAAAGACGGAAAATAATGTGTTTGAATATACCTGTAGCCATGATTGCCAATTGATCCTTTCCCTCCAGAATCCCCTTGATAATATTCCATTGAAATGGACGAAATGAAGAATGGCCGAAGAATCGTTGAAGTTTCTCAAGTACTGCAGGAGGAGGAGAGGAAGGCCACGAGGCTACAATGAAGACATAAGGTGGATAACCAGGTAGTATCGTACTACATCGGAATGTGAAATGAAAAAAAGAATAAAAGATAAAGTGAAAGACCCTAACAGCACCATCATTGTAGTCTATGATGTATGTATGTGATTAGCAAGTACTTACCCATATTGATAGGAGTCAACTTCTCTGGTCCCCTGTATCTCTCTGCAGGCGCTTTCAGAAACTTCCATTGTTTAGCATCAACTTCTCCAGTCTGAATAACCATTATGCTTGATCTTTTGAAGTTACAACTCACATCATCTTCATCCACTACTCTCTCTTCCCCTACTTCTTCTTCCTTAGGTGGAGGAGTGACAGACGTCCTTTCTATCAACTTCTCATCATTCAATGAATCATATCGAATGGTCTTATCGACAGTCTTGGATGACTTCTCTTCTTTCACATCTCCTTGTCCTTCATCCTTCTGAGAGATGAAGATGTCGTCATCGTCGAATGAATCATATGCAGTGGGTGGGGGATTCTCTTCTTTTGCTTCTTCCTTTGGTGGAATGATGTCATCATTGTAGAATGAATCGACACTATTGGGTGGAGGAGTGTCAGGAATACAATCTTCTTCTTCGAATGAAGTAACTGGTGGTGGAGTGGGAGGAACAACGGTTCCCTCTTCTTCTGTTACTGGAGGAGGAGTTGGAGGAATCTCATCCTAAAACGTTGTTTTTTGAGTTTCGTTTTAGAAAAGTTCAGCAATATTCTTGTGAGTACTCCATATGCCAATAACTGCTGTACCTCTGTTTTATCAATGGGCGCCTTCACATCAAAGGTGATCTCGAGGTCGTCATCTTCGAATGAATCATAATCGTCTGCCATCTTCAAAGCAGATGACTACTGTACAAGAGAGAATATTAGCACTCAGACATTGCTAGACAGAGCCGAGGCAGCTGATAGTCAACGATAAGTATTGAAGTGCATTTCGAATATATTTTACTCACTCTAAAGAATGATCGCATAATTAACACGATTCCTTGAATAAATTATGCATTTACAATCTATCGCAATAAGAGAAAGCAATGTAAAGTAGGGATCGCCTTTTGGAATTCCAAAACTCAAAACAACGGCGCCTCCCTCACTTAATTCCATTCCAAAACGTTCCAAAAGTCGGTGGGGTGAGGAGTTTTGGAATTCCATTATTCCGCACATTATGGACTTTTACCGGTTGTTTTTTTTCATTATATGCCGTGGGTTTTCGTCTAAAATTAATAGTTATGTTATGCACACGCTTTTCCACTGCTATCAACATACTTTACCCTTAAAAATAGCAGTCTTTAGTTTCGGAATTCCAAAAGTCGACCGCGTTCCAAAAGAGAAATGAAGGGTGAATGGCCGTTCCAATGGAATGGACAGACCGGAATTCCAAAGGTAAGGAATGTTCCAAAAGGCGATCCCCAATGTAAAGTGAGATGGAACAAAAGCTATGAACATTTCCAATGATGATTGAGGCACAATGAGAGAGAAGAACACTGGGTCAAATGAATCTGGGGCTTACAAGCAACTGAGGATAAGACAAACAACCAATCTACTTTGCCAGTTTGGCTTCCAATGAAACAATGTGCTTGAGAAGAGCCGAAATTTCCTCTTTCGTTTGTGATTGTAGTTCAGCCACGCCCATTCTGAATACGGTACCTTACATTGATCTCATATAAGGGTTACGGTACCTAGATGCAGCAGCTGCTTTCTCCAGTTGTTCCTTGATTCCTACCATTTGAGAGAGTCGTTCAGAAAATTGAGATGCTAAATAGTTATTGAGTGATCTGAGAAGAGACTCGAATAGAACCTTGTTCATGTAGCCCCCTGAGTGTCTGTAGTCTCTTGACATTACATGGAAGATTGGTACAAGTAGCATCCCATTTAGACATCAGATCATACAGAGTATTCACCTGATATCGACAATCATTAGTGAATAGTCCATCTTGTACTCACCTTCTCTTCTAATTCCCCATTCTCTGTCTGTTTCTTACGCGTTTCCACCTGAACGAGACAACATCGAACATGTTTCACCACAAATGAATCAATCATAAGGTCAATATCAGGGACAAACCTGATCCAACTTGTTGAGAACAGAGTTTAATCGGGAATCGATTCCATCCAGGAAAGTCGAGTTGAGGGCTTCTGTTCGGAATCTGTTAATAGAATACATACAATTGTGAGAAATGAAAAGACTTACTTGAGGTCTTCGAGAGATTCAATAAGAGGAGCTCCATTGACATCTCCTGTAGATCCAACGAGTTCCTCGATACGCCGTACTCTCGATTCCAGAGATGAAATCTAAAACAAACAAATAAAAAAATTAATACGCAATATTGAGCACGGAACTGCAAAACATTTTTTAAACAAACCTTTTGATCCTTCGGTTCTTTGGCAGTTTTTGGTGGTGGAGCCTTGTCTTTGCCCAATGTCTGAATATTCTGATTTTCAAGGCATTTGTCTATTAGAAAGCAACATGAAGTGAAGAGAAGTCTCACAGGGGGCTTTCCACTCATGGCAGCGATCTTAGTGGCATTGAGTTCATCCATCAACTGAGCGACTGAATTGTCAGTGAGGAGATCAGTCTTGACAGTCTCTCCTTCTCTTTGAAGTTGCTCTGCCAATTCAGCGATCTCGTATGTCAATCTGAAATGGTCTTATTATCCAACACTAAGGACAAACATTCCAACCGATTGAACTTCTGTTCGGCAGTCTCTGCCTCTCCGTAGTCTTTTCCCACAATCTCCAGGACATAAGCAGAACTGCCATATGCGTGACGACGTCGTTTCGCGATCGAATCAGAAAAATCTGTTAATATGTCATTTCACATGTAAATTATCGCTTAATAGGGAGAGAAAAAGGTTATCCAGTCTCACCAACGTTCTCGCAGTTGAGAACACGACCAGTGAACTTCTTCTTTGCAGCGTCAATGTCGATATGTACCTGATCACTACTTATCCTTTCATTAATAAGAGATAGGACTTACAAGTTCGACCTGATCTGGATTCGTAGTTTCGGCTTTAGCGAACTTGGCATTTAGATCTCCTTCCGGCACATCGCTGCTCTCGTACACGTCTTCTTTTTGGTTAAACATAATCTGCAAACCTGTATATTGCGAAATTAAAAAAAAATGAATCTGAGCACAATACCGACTCGGCCCTGATAACTACCCTATCGACTGATTAATCTGGCAACTACAAAACATAACGAAACGTTGCCCAGCGAAAAATATCGTGCTGTCGCGAAAATTTTCGCTCGCGGGAAGTTAGGCGAGAGGGAGTCTGTGTCCGTGAATGAGGCCTCAGAAATTTTTGGAAAATTCAGACTACAGTAACCTTACACGATATTTTTTATACTTGTTATTTCTTAGTCTTTTTCGACCAGTTAATGGGTTAGTACTCTCCAATTAAGGGTGTATCTGCATGACCTATATGCTCTATCGATTCCGTAACACTAGGACATGTAATACGCATAGCGTCTTCCTTATTCGCGATGTTCTTTGTTGGTAATTATTCGTTCATTCAGATGGCAGATATTTTCTTCGAAATTGTCCGTGACAAGAAGCACTTCTTCCTCGATGGAGGCGCGGCAACTCCTGTTGCTGAGATCAAGGGAATAATTGAATCCGTCTCCTCAGTCAGTGATCCTCGTTACTTGTTTTTTCATTCAGTTTTTGTTATTCCCATCACATTTCTCTCGATTTTTTAGATGCGTACAAAGGATTTCATGTTGTGGTGGAAGCCGAATCAGCAGGAAGAGAAATGGGTAGTCTTCGATGATTCCAAGACACTCGGGGAGAATGGACTCTCTAATGCCAATGCATCTGCACAGGTAACTATCATCCCTTAGGCATATCATCCCCTGCACCTTGTGTCTCATTGTCCCCATTTCCAGGCTCCTGCATTCCTTGCCATTGTGTTGAAAGACGAGAAGGTTAGTTTCTATTCAGGATTACAGTATCTAAGTATTGTTTCAGGAACCATTGATCTCCAGTCTTTCTTCTCCTCCTGAACTCCCTGATGCAATGCGGGTTAACGAACAACAAGCACAGAGCTAAACATACGGTTCCCTCTTCGATGTCTTCTTCGTACAATATACGCCTTTGCAATGTAAGAGAAACCTCTGAAGACTTGTCATTGACTCTTATTTCTCTGATCTCTAGCATCACATGTTTACACGTCTTAGATCCTATTCAGATTGCTTCCCTTCATTACACGCTTGCTCTAATCATTTCCCCTTAACCACATGTATAACTAAATATCCCGTTGTAGCTACGATTTACTGAATTCATATTTATTGTATGCTTACAGTTTCTCTTGAAGACATGTTACCGATAAAATTATTTGCAAACTTAAATATGCATCTTACAAAACCTGGACGGACGTTGTTTCTGCCAAACCACATCGTGGTTATCTTCACACAGTAATATTAATCAATTTGCAAGTTGTAGATGTCAAAACGAAGATTACCCGAGAATAATGATCATGAAGATGAACCAGATGAGAAAGAGACCAAGGTTGACATCAATTAGGTTCCCAATACATGTTCCGTTCAGGTACCTGGTTGTGATGAATTCTCATCGTTCATCTCTCATCCGCTGACTTCGAAGGACATTGAAAGCATAAAGAAGAAGGATAGAAAGGTTCTCGTATTGTTACAACTGAATAGAATGAATGATTTTGAGGGTGAACGTTTCGAATTGCCCGGTCTTCCTCAAGCAATTCACACTGGAGGATGTTCTCTTTCTGTCGTGAGTCATTGTGATTGGAATGAAGAGTGTTCCATTGTAGTCTCCATTGTCTGTTTCTTCATCTATCAAAGACTTGGAATGGTCAGAGAAGTTAGTCAACAATGTGGAAAGAGTCATTCAAAGTGATTGTACAAAGGAAGAGGAGAAGGAAAGATTGAGGTGAACCATTTCTATGTCTTTCTTCACTTCATCACTGTTCTTCCCAGATCGACCCTTTCACTCGTCTCCAAATACGTCGATATCTCAATGCAAATGACAAAAAAGAACAGTAATCATCGAGTGAGTACAGGAAAATGGTCATTTTCCATACAATATGGTTTACCAGGTCGTATACTGTGCCCACATCCTAAATCACATCATAAGAACTCGAAATCTTGTCATTGGAAACAAGAAGAAACTGGAAAGTGCATCCAAGAATGTAAGTGGACACCAAATACACATTTTGACTGTGTAGAGGGAATTAAATTACAGGGCACAGCTAGCGATGATCTGATCGAATCTTTACGAGACCAAGGATTTGTTCGTATTACTGCTGTTATTCTTGCACCATACAGGTATGTTGTTCAGTCTTTAACATCTATCAATTGGTTTGACTTGAGAAAAGATGCATACGCAATCGTGCAGACTATGCGTCAATTGATGTTTGGAGAAGGTAAGAGAAGGCGATGAAATGGATGTTACACTCAATGTTTGAGATGCTGAACGTGCCCCAATACAGAATAAGGCTCGATTCGACACGGAATTCGGGGAATCTTCATTTTTGTTACCAAAAAGAGTATGGAAGGATGAAGAGGAAGAGGCGGATGAACAAGGAAACAGGTATAACAACAAAGAAGATTCATAGTTAACGAACTCCGATCATTCAGAGATGATTGTTTCAAATTGGGTGTTGCTCTATCAAAGAAGTCACTTAAACTGTACACTCCCTTTGATCGCTCTGATATTCTCATCTGTTCGCCCCTTGGACTTCGAATGGTTATTGGTGAGTATTACTACACAGATCATTCATTTACTTCTGGGTTAAGGTGGTGATCAGGGAAATGAGGGTCATCTTTTGTCTTCAGTGCAGATTACCGTTGTCGACGATGTAAGTTCAGGCATTTATCACAGATCTTCTTAGAGGGTGAACCAACCCTCCCGACAGCACATTTCTCAATCCGAGATGAAAATATTTCCACAAACTATATCGACCCCGCTGATTACGATGGCGGCCTTCGTTTGCCACGAAAATTGACCGTTGATATAATATGCCCTCAGGGCACTTTCCATTTTTTCTCGTTTTCGAGCGATTTTCACCGTGATTTGATGTTCTGAGGTACTGCAGGTGGTAATGAAGACACTATTACATCATTTTGATGTATTGTTGTATATGCAAATTCCCAATAAATTCCTGTTTTAAAGTTAGAAATAATTTTTATGGAAAAATGTTTCATTACCCCCTAAAATTTTATCAGCTTTTTGAAATCTCCATATCAGGAAGTACCTACAGTAATTTTTTGATGGGCAAAAGGCGTATACTCTAAGCCGCTATACAGGTAAGAGAAAGACTTAGAAAGATTCTGACCGCCACTACATTTGCGTACAATTCCTTGCCCTTCTGTCGAAGTCACGTGGGTCTATCTCATTATCTCACGCAAATCTATCATTTTCCCCCACTGATCGAGTTTACATGGAAGGAATGAGATCGACCGCGTGACTAGTGCGAAGGACCGCACGCAAATGAAGCGGTGGTCAGAATATTTCTAAGTCTTTCTCTTACCTGTATAGCGGCTTAGAGTATACGCCTTTTGCCCCTCAAAAAATTACTGTAGGTACTTCCTAATATGGAGATTTCAAAAAGCTGATAAAATTTTAGGGGGTAATGAAACATTTTTCCATAAAAATTATTTCTAACTTTAAAACAGGAATTTATTGGGAATTTGCATATACAACAATACATCAAAATGATGTAATAGTGTCTTCATTACCACCTGCAGTACCTCAGAACATCAAATCACGGTGAAAATCGCTCGAAAACGAGAAAAAATGGAAAGTGCCCTGAGGGCATATTAAATCAACGGTCAATTTTCGTGACAAACGAAGGGCGCCATCGTAATCAGCGGGGTTGATATAGTTAGGGGAAATATTTTCATCTCGGATTGAGAAAAGTGCTGTCGGGCCTCTGTTCATTCCGCTCCACTCTCTCAGAAGATCTGTGTTATAATTGCTCATGGCAACAAATAATTCATCGTGTGACATGAAACTGCAGTCTTTAATCAATATTCATCATGAATGAGATAATCAGTTCTTTTGTTGAGGCCGATGTGCTTCTACAACAGAATTGGGAACACAATTCCCTCATTCTCTCCACAATGCATCAACCTCCTGCACAGATCAACACTGATGTATCAAGGGTATCTTGTGACTCTTTCTGTCTTTCTACTGTGGTCTCTGTTAAGGTTCGTACTTCATATCTGGATGGACAAGCAGTTCAGTTCTCTCAAACTCTTCTCTTCTCTGCTCATAGACATGAATTGTTCACTGCACTATCTGCAGGGAGACTTAATCATAGGTATTCGTCCCTCCCTTCATTCATTCACTCTTATTCATTCAGAGGACTCGTTTCATTCCGTCCTTCATCTTTGAGTCTTCTACCAAAAGTGACCATTCCCCTCTGTCTTTGATTGTAATGAGTATTCAGATTGAATTGCCTTTATGTCAAGAATTGCACCATATCAAGGTTGCAGATGGATTAGCACAGAGTGATGTCAGATTCGCATACTTCAAGGAGAAGGTCTGTCTATGTTCAAACTATATCAGCTTATGTATCCACTTGATCTTGCTTTGAATCTGAAACATGATCACACTGACTGTTGTTAGTTGTATTCTTGAAAATAATACAAATGAGTTCAAATGTGTCCCTGAATTGTTCACCTTTAGATGCACCATACTCTTTCCCATCACACAGCCATCTTCATTCCTTCTTACTTTGACTATGTGAGAATCAGGAATTTCTTCAAAAAGGACACAGAATCTTTTGTCCAATGTCATGAATACGCAATAGAGAAAAAGGTTAGACAATGAATGATTATAGGAAGACAATCTCTTGTTTCAGATCAAACGTGCCCGTAGTATGTTCTTCAATGGAGAAAAGAGACTCATGCTCATCACAGAAAGATTCCAGTACTTCAATCGATTCAAAATTAGAGTATGACACTTTACTTTATCCATAACAATTAGTTGTTTAAGGGAATCAAACAGATCGTCTTCTATCAACCTCCATCCTACCCTGCCTTCTATCATCAGGTTTCGTTTGTTCTGTGATTCACTCTATGAGTTGTTTAGATGATCAACATGTGTGCACCTGAAGGAAGACTCAAATCAACTATTCTCTTTTCTGAAATTGATAGAATACGGTACGTACAGTTAATATGTTCATTGATTCTCAGTGGTAAGTTCTTTTTCCGTAGAACTGAACAGCATTATGTTCCCTATTTGAACAGCTTGCATTTCATATGTGAGTTCCTTCATAATGCCTGCACATTGCAAGCTGAGCTTCCATTATTGCCCTTTTTTCTGCTTTAAATCGTCTTTAATCGTGTCGCTTTCAGATTGGAGAATATCTTTGGTATGGACATGGCCCGTTCCATTCTTTCAAGTGACAAACAAATACAAGTTATTGTTAGTGAATGAGGAGGAGGAAGAAAGGGAAAGTGACTTTCATTCCTTTTCTCGGCTTAGTCACATTTGTTGCAGCTTCTTGTTGATTTTGTGTTGTAGCGACGGGTATTTTTGTTGAGACTATTTTTGAATTTTAAAGTGTTGTAATAATGGATATTATTTTGTTGTTAAGTTGAGCTCCGAATAAACATTTCAATAACTTTTGACGCTTCGTTTTTGCTGTGCTTTTGCTTAGCCAGCCGTAGTGCTGTATCAGTCCGCTTCACTTCATTGCTCCTTCTCTCTTTCTGTCTAACAGTAAAGCCCATTCTCTTAGTAAATAGCCTTTGTCTCCAGTTACATCACCAAGCTTGCCAATATACCCGTGAATATCGTATCTTCAGATGGTCTTAAAGGGACTTCCCCTTCTTCCCTTTTCATTCTTTATCATTTGTCTTCATTCAATAGATGCTTATACTGGTGCAATGATGGGTGTACTCACTGAATGTGATGATGCCAAGGTCAGTCGACCACTGTATGCATCTTCTTTGACCTACAGTATCTGTTTAGTCCAATTTGGACGTTGATTGGGATGAGGCTGATTTTTCTGTCTTCACTTGTATACAGGAATTGAAATATGCAGTGAGGGAGGTGGATGAGGTAGAATGAGACTTGCAGTATGAAGTGGACTATAGTGTGACTCTTGAGATATGGTACGAGATTCCCGATTTGGATGCCAAACACGATGTTGTGGGACACAAATGTATGAATGAGACTGTCGAATACAAGGATATCCCTCCATTGAGGTAAGGCATACTGTACAATCAATCCATTTCTTTCCCTCTTAATGTTAGAGGTGACCATCGTCCGAATTGGCCTCAATACGGTGAATATCTCTATGTGCCACCACAGAGATGGCTACACAATTTGGAGGTTACACTACTCATCACCTCATCTCTATAAATGCTTCCTTGAGCACGGTTCGATCATTGTCCTCTATCATCCATGTGTAGATGAACAACAATTGCATCATCTGAGGAATCTTGTCACTGGATGCATTTACAGGTACTGTCAAGTACTGTAGGTCATTGATGACTATTGACATTGAGACATATAATCACTCCATACAACAAGCTGGATGAACAAAGGGTAAGTTCACTGTGCATATACTTTGAATGTTCTCTGTGTGTGATCCTTATCAGTCATTGTCCGAAAGTACTCATATACCGATAGTGGTCTCATCTTCTTCTATTCACTGAATATTAGTATTCAGCCATTTGCGTTGGTTGCATGGGGAGCAAAGTTGGAAATGGCATACGTCAATGAGAGGACGATAGTCAAGTTCATCAGAAAACATGCCCATATTGCACCTGAGGTACGATTGTCAGGGTTACGGTAACGGATTAGAAGAGTACTGTATCAATTCATTCCAGGATCTCTCCAAAAACGGAAAGTACGATCTTCATCTCATCAGGAAGGCAAAGGTCATCACAACAAAGAAGGATCTTGAATTGTGCCCTTCTTTCCCTAAATACCCAACAGATCCTACCGTACCCCCACCCCCTCCTGATGAGGAGTAGATTACTGTATTCTTATTTGCTATTTTCGGGTTGGGTGATAAGATGTGGTGCTAGACTAATATCAATAGTATTGTGATTCGTTATACGATCTTTTTTATGCTTTCATATAAGAATGTAAAAAATAAAAAAACCAGGAAACGTAGACCCCCCCCCTATGTGAGAATTGAGCGAAATCGAGAAGAATGCCGTCCAGGTCGTGGCCATGCTCCGCCCACTCAGGCTCCGCCCACAATCGACTTGTTTGCCGTTTTGCTTTCGTGTGTTGGTGGAAGGTGAATGGCGTTCAAGTCGTTCTTGGAGTTGTATGGCATACAACTCGAGCGGTCGAAAAAAACGAGTAGAACGCCGTTCAAGTTTCGGTCGCGTGAAACCTGAACGCCGTTCAAGTCGGTGGTGGACTTGTACGCCATTCAAGTTTCGGGCGAGTTAAACTTGTGCGCCGTTCAAGTCGTTCTTGAAACCTGGACGCCGTTCAAG
>JACMIF010002931.1:0-16126 GCA_014805445.1 Diplogasteroides magnus
TCGCGTGAAATCAATAAATATTTCAAGTGAAGTCGTTCAAAACTCAATATCTCAGAGAAATGGGAAGCTAAAAATATGGGGATAGTCTCAAAAATTTGTTTTATTAGTACATATAAGAAAAACCTTACTTCATATTTTTAGAAAATTTTTTACTTTTTCTGTACCAGGACAATATCACTTTTATCGCAGATCGCGTGTTAATAAATGGTCCCGCACGGAATTTCCGCGGTAATCGATATATCTCTTTAATCGTTGGATGTATCGATTTACTGTCAACTGCAATTTTGTAGCTCTATTCAAGACGGTCATTCCTGTTGCTTTCAATATTTTTAACAAGTGAAATTAAAGAAGATTGGGCGCTAAGACAATTGTCAACCATAAATGAGTTTTCTGACCCGTGTACAGTGCCTTTAAGGCGTAAATATATACGACGTAGCTGCCCTTGCCATGTCCTTGTTCAGTAAAGAGCATAGCTCAGAAGCCACGCGAGGTTGAGGACATGGAGAGAGAAGAAGAAGACGAAGTTTGCACTTTGCTTTTCGATGACATTTTGCACCAGTCTCAGTAGAGTACGATGCTTCCAGTTCAGAGTGTGGTCGTTGCAGTCGGCTAAACAATTAATATACATATTTTAAATTAGTGTATTTAAAAATTGCATATAATTTGTTACTTTAATATTAGGTTGAACCCTATGTCTTGTTACACTTTTGTTTCATCTTCTGTACTTCCTTATCTATTCATGATGGACCCTATCCATAATTAGCATAGACTCCCCGCATCATACCTCACTAGCTACCACAGTCACCAGCTTCAGCTGCAGTAATGAGGCGCGGAGCGATTTTTCGAAGTTGGTCGACTCGCGCTTTTGACCCCTCTCTACTTGTGTGCGTCCTAGCTCAGCGAGTAGAGCTGCCTAAAAGGTGTCAACAGAGAAAATGTAGTCAACTGAACTTCCGATAACCACGAAGTTTCAACTCACTCAGTTCTCCATCTTCGCGGAGTTACAGCGGAAATAGTGAAATCTGTCACCAAAAATTCGTGGATTTTAAAAATTCGTGGAGTTTGAAAGTTTTTTGATGGATCCCACTATTTCCGCTGCAACTCAGCGAATATTGAGAATTGAGCGAGGAGAAAATTCAAGGTTATCGGAACATCAGTTGGCTACATTTTGTCTGTTGACACCTTCGAGGTAGCTCTACTCGCTGAGCTAGGACACACTAAAGTATAGAAAGAGTTGTTGAAAGCGCGCGAGGCGACCAACTTCGAAAAATCGCACTGAAGCTCCCGTTCAATTCCAGAAGTATTGCAGCTAGCAGTAGGCAGTTGTGGACTAGCATTGTTAGTGTCTATGATGGATAGGGGGTATCATCAATAGTTAAGGAAATACAGAAGACGAAACAAAAGTGTAACAAGACTAAGGGTTCAACCTAATATTAGGGTGTCCGATAAGTTCGTGTAATTTTTTTTCGCAAATTCATTTTCTCCTCTTGTATTTCCGCACACATTGACTATGGTCGCAAACCATCATAATCACATATTGTCCGTGTCTGACGTTCTTTACAACCGCGATCTCAGACCTCTTGTGCTTACAGGATCTTGGGCGCGATTTTTCAAAGTTGACCCATTTTTGACCGCTTGAACCCACTTTTGAGCATTTTTACATGCCATAATACGGAGAGTGGAGATAAAAATTAAGTGTCAACTAATGAAATGTAGCCAGGTGAACGCCGGATAGGCTTGTTCCATCAGCTCGCCCAGATCTCAATTTTCACGGAGTTACACTCAAAAAAACAAAATCAGTCAGAAAATTTTCAAACTATTGCTAGCCTCATGTACTCCTCCCAGTTTGTGCGACATAGCAGGAGAATTAAAACTGTGGTAGGAAAACCGGATCCCGTTAGAAATAAGGGCATGACGACCAAAAATGTGATTTTTTATTTAATTTTTTGACAAAATTGCTAATAACTTTGCTATTTTCATATATTTTAAGCTTTCCTACCACAGTTTTAATAATCCTGCTATGTCACACAAACTGGGAGGAGTACATGAGGCTAGCAATAGTTTGAAAATTTTCTGACTGATTTTGTTTTTTTGAGTGTAACTCCGTGAAAATAGAGATCTGGGCGAGCTGATGGACCAGGCCTATCGGGCGTTCACAAGGCTACATTTCATTAGTTGACATTTAATTTTTTATCTCCACTCTCCGTATTATGGCATGTAAAAATGCTCAAAAGTGGGTTCAAGTGGTCAAAAATAGGTCAACATTGAAAAATCGCGCCCAAGATCCTGTAAGCAGGAGAGGTCTGAGATCGCGGTTGAAAGGAACGTCAGACCCGGACAATATGTGATTATGATGGTTTGCGACCATAGTCAATGTGTGCTGAAATACAATAGGAGAAATTAATTTGCGAAAAAAATTACACGAACTTATCGGATACCCTAATAACTTTTCAAGAAAACAAATCTAATAGTTTACCCTTTCCATGCCGCTCGCGCTGGCTCTGTGACACGGTTCCGTTGGAATGGTGGCAGCTGCAAATTAAATTGAATGAGAACTTCCAAAATGACTAGCACAAAAGCTTAGAAAATCTAATAGATTTGCAAGTATAGGTGAGAGACGACGGCTCCGTGGACATTTGCGCCAATATTCAGAGATCAATACGCAGCTCAAGTGCCTATTTCCTCATTATAGCGGAAATGCTCTCGTATGTTATAATTACTCACACGTCGAGGAAGTACGAATCCAGACGGTCCCTGAATATGACATACAGTCTCTCTCGCACGAAAACATGCAGCACGGCAACAGTGATAGTGAAGATAATGTACATGACGTACCAGCCTCAATCCGCACCGATTATTTTTAATCCGTTTTTGTAACAAAGTTCCATGTCTATCAATAGTCTACAGTTTTCTGGTTGTTTTGAGTAACATCGCGAGCTAATTAGGTGTAGTGCCTCGACAAAAATAGAGTAAGTGACATAACCTAGCACGGGTAAACATTCCGCCTTGGGCAAGCTTGCGGCGAGGATACCAATGATGAAGGACATTGATTCCATTGTTACGAGTCCCATATTAACCTGTAAGAAGAGTACTGCATGTAGTACTGTTAACAAGCCATTGCACTTTCTCTCTTCTAGAAAGTGTTCGTCAAGCTAACCATGAGTAGTAAACTAAGGTTTCTACCATATATCAGTATCAAGGTGCATTTCTTATTCGTTTAATCTCCACCGAACGGTTGTCCTACATCCGATAAGAGATTGGACGAATGAGAAATACACTTTACAACCGACTTCTAAACCCTGTAGTCACCGCACGAAAGCGGCTTGTAACAAGCAAGCCAATCTTTCACCGCGACTCGATCTATTAATTTATGAGCTTTATGCTGAAACTCCATTAAACATATCACATGGTTTTGTGCAAAATGAATTAAATTCTATTTCAAGATGTAATGGAAAACGGAGCTCATTGCTGCAAATTGGCTATTACACATATTATGAGATGCATGCGCCTAACTGTTACGAGGTTTAGTATTGGCTGATGACGTCATTGTGGTCAAAAACGTGACTAACTGCATTGTCGATGATCTTTTCCTGGCCTCCGAAGAAAAGCCCGAGGAGAATTAAAAAGCCGAGTAGGAAGGTGGGAATGATGATCAATGCCACCCAGAAATGGGGACGCCGCTTGATTTTGATGTCAAAGTAGATCTGTATCAGTTGACAGTAGAATAATCGATTTACATTGTACAATATCTACCTATACTTAGTAGCAGGAAAGCGCAACCGGCATATATTAGTTTTATATGCAGGATGCTGGTTATGCTTATGAAATATAATAACAAATTGGGAAAACAAACCAGCGACCGGGTGATCTCCGTCTCATTATCGTGAAAGTCTCCCAGCTCCAGACTCCACTCGCTGGTGTCCTGACAAAATTTATTTACCGTTTATACACTTTACATGCATCATTCGCTCTGTGATTAAACGTCATTTCAAAATTGGAAACTCCAACACTACAGTACCGCCCAGCGTCCAAGGTATCCGGTCCGCGTCGGACCGGGTCCGTTGCGTCCGATTTTATAGCGCTTGATCTACCTTGAAATATTGATCGCACATGTCTTGAACGTGAAAAAGGGACCCTGAGGGACCATCTGAGAGCGAATGGTGTGATTTGTTAAACAGCCCGAGGGCATATGGCTGCACATCCTTTGATGTGAAGCTTGTTGTCCAATATGAAGACGAACGGAAATGAAATGTTAGTAACTATTGAAGCAGAAATGTTGACGAAGTTGCAAAAAAAAAAATAAATAAAATAAAATAAAATCCCATTGATGTCTCCTATCGTCCGTGAAGTGCTGGGGGTTCCTTCTACGAGTGGTGAATATTTCTGTCTTTTCAAAGACAAAGAAGTATTTATGCATATAAAGTGTAATTTTAGTTTCGTCTCTTCTCCGTTGCCACTTCCATCACCTCCAACAGGAAAAGGAACAGACTGTCCGGTCGAGCATTGCAGAATACGATGCTGATTGCATGTAATCGCGTGCCTGATAGCAGGTTATAATCGGTTTCTGAACAAATGAATTCTAAAACAAACTTGTAGGATTATCAGGACGGAAAGTGCGAAGCCCATTCGACTCATTGAATCTAACACACTCAATAATGACGAAGAATCTCCTCCCCCAGCGATGCGGATTCTTCAGACTCCGAAGATGATGAAAAGATTGCCCATATCGAAGAAAGATCTCGTAGTATGTCCCCCATCTTGTCCCTTCTTGAAGTTGATGAGCCTCCTTCATCCCCTTCAACTTCTACACCTCCTATAACTTCCCCTCCTTCTCCACCCACTTCCAGCCTTCCTCCCATTGTTCCCACTGTTACTACACCTCCAAATCGTAAGCGAGGAAGAAAGCCAAAGGCTGAAGTAGCTCCTACCTCTGAGACTCTTTCTCCTGCCCCTAAACGTGCTCTTCGCTCGAGGAAGTAACTTTATCGTACCATGTAGTTTGTTGTTGAAATCATTTAAAATAAAATAAATATTAAAAACAATGAAAAATATTGCACAGCGCAAAACATAATAAAAAGGTCATCATGACCATTGATTATTCATGTATAATGGGCCTCGCTCACACGAAACACGCAAGTTGGCATCCCCAATGGTGGTATTCACTTCGGGCGTCATTTCATAAGTTTTTATCAAAGATCAATGATATATTCCAATTTTTTTAGAAATGACTCGAGTGTTGCATACCATTCGATAGAGCATCAAATGTTATGAAAGTATCCCAGTTTTCGTTCAAATTGCGCTAGATTCGCGCCTGCTACGCAGAAAACCCCTTTCATTATGGCCCCCTTCTAAGCCTTTCGATTCTTTCGATTCCATCGACGATTCTAACTAAGAATCGGTGCTTGCACTTTTCGATGGAATCGAACCATCGATTCTCATTTCGATTCTTCCCTTCGATGGAATCGGCCGCACAATTCCATCGAAGTAAGGGGAATAGACCGCTAAGAATAGGCGATGGAATCGAAAGTGAGGAATCGAACACCCCACCCTATTTCTGAGGATTTATCATAATATTTTATTATTAGGTTGATCGGAAACTAATGTCGCGTTGATTGTTTGTCATCGATTTTTCCACACATTGATAGTGGTCTCAAAGCACCATTACCATAGTATGCCTACATGTGCCCAGCCCACTGCCACCTCCTCTGTCTCCCCCTCCCTGCAGTTACCCCGGTGCGATCTTTCAAACATGGGAAATCCATGATTTTCGGACCACACTTTTGGATTTTTGGCCGCTTTTTTCGGGGATTTGAGATAGATTCTATCTCAACAATCAACTGATAGCCAATTGAACGGCCGTCACGCCCGAGGGTCCAGCTCGGTGTGCTGTTTTTGCAGGTTTCATTTTGCATTCTGTTCCTTCTATACATCAAAAGTGCCGTATATTTTCAAAGAGTATGACGTACTATGAGACAGCGATAATGTTTGGGGCTACAACAATTTTCGTCAGGGACGGAAACGCCCATTATCTATTAGTCACCACTCGCGTACATTCTAATCATTTGAAATCGTTAGTTTCAGAGATAACGGTAGAGGATAGAAACCACAGGACAGAAAGTCGTGGGATTTTATAAGTTGTCTTATGGATCATATTTATCCAGCATCCGATTAATTGTATCCCGTCACGCTTACCCGGATGAGATTACTGTACCATTCTTATTGTTCCAGAAATCGCAGCTGCCGGTCCCACGAAGGCCCCGATGGAATGTCCCAACGTCCAACTCTCCATCGATAAGGGAACAGTCTATTCCCCTGGCTTCCCGATCAGCTACCCAGTCGGTGCGAGGTGCCAGTATCTTCTGGCAGGACCATCTGGAACCAGGGTGAGTAATTCAAGCAGTAAAAGCACTCTGCCACATAGCTTCATCGATGTTGGACATAGATGTAATGAATCGGTTAGGCATGACATGACAAAAATATCGAAGTTAATATATTTCAAGTATATTTTCCGGGAAATCAAAATATGTATAATCTTTATCAATTGCAGGTCAGGGTGCACTTCCCTGTCTTTCAAACGGACAATCAAACCTTTGTTGAGGTTTACGAAGATAGTACCGCAGGATCCCCCTTTGCCTAGTAAGTCTTAGACATAGCTCGAGAAAACTATTAGAGAAAATACCTTAATTCAGAATGAATCTGTAGCTCGAAGTGCCCGATTTCAGTCTCACCGGTCACGTTGATCCCGCCACGAGCTACGAGTCGACTGGAAATGTGATGAAGATCGTCTTCGCATCCTACGCAACCATCTCAAGTGGATCCGGATTCCAGGCCGACTTCTACGCCTTCGGTAAGTCTTTGTAACTAATGTGCCTGACAAGGTGTTTTTTAGATGCTCCCACGACCACTAAGTCAGCCGCAGTCGACTTGACCACCACAACACGTATGCCAAACGTGAACGGAACCGTCAATGAAGTCGAGAAGGTCAAGAGAGGAAAGATCAACATCGCTTGAACCGACCATTTCCGCTGATACCTTGAATAAACGTTTTGAAAATACAAACATATGAACATTTAACTTATCATGAATACATTACATGAATGGGTAATAATGTTTCTAAATCGGTATTAAAATGCATTTCTCACTCGTCTAATTTCCGTGGAGCGGTTACCTATCGGTCGCAGAGACAATTGCTTCGAATGGATTATGCGAATTACTCAGGCTTGAATAAATCATGATTGGGAGACGTAGGAAATGAATTTGCATTGAGACTGATTACATTTTCCTGAAGGGAGAGTGAGAAAGGAGGTGTATTGAGATTGGGGGGGGGAATACTTGCGTGTACGAAAATGCGTCATTGAGAGTGAAGCGTGACTAGGCAGAGAAAGAGAGCAAATTGAGTTCATTGGTGAGTGAATATTTGAGGAATGAGAACAACAATAGATGAGAGAGCAGTTTGAGTCAACTGCCGCCGTAGCAATCTACACTAGGGATCGCATTATTCAACGATATTGACAGCCGTCAATTTCTAGCCCGTCAGATCTCATTCCAAAGAGTCGTCTCTATGAAGTGAGAGACGACCGCTAGGAATGAAATTTGAAGACAAGAAGTCGGCGGCTGTCAATAACGTTCCATAATGCGATCCCTAATATACACTTTCCATTCAAAGCATGACCTAGAACTAGATGGTATGCAAATAACAGTGTTCCTAGGGCTAAATGTCACGCTTGGATAAAGTTCGAGATTTAAGGCGTCGATTATTACAACGGATGTTTATGTGAAGGGAAAAGGTACTCACATGAACAAGTCAACTATATAACTTGATTTATCGGCGAATAAACATTGAAAATTTCCTCCACAACAATGTTTAGCTTTCTTCTATCCAGAGGGCTGCACAGCTCCTGTTGCCTTTGCTGAAAAAGACGCGTTTGCACCCGGAACTGTTTAGAGCTTGTATAATTGAGTAGTGGCGAGAGGATCGCCCTATCTTTCGCAGTTAGTTAGTTGCCCCATTTGAACAATTCCGTCTAACTTCATTTTGTTCAACTGTTCGACTAGCGTTCAATAGGTCAAATTTGATATGGAAAATAGAGACATTCTCCGCTGAAATTGGGGGTTGGCTCTAGTGTTTCAAAAACGGTAGCGATATTCCGTATGAACGGCCGGTATACCGCCCTCTGACCAGAAATAGCGTGGAAATGAAGAGAGTCAGCGCACCTCCCTCACTTCATTTCTAGCTATTCCTAGGCCGAGCGCGGCGTTCACTCTATCAAAATATAAACTATTTCTGACCAGAGGGCGGTATACCGGCCGTTCATACGGAATACCGCTACCGTTTTTGAAACACTAGTTGGCTCATCGACCGTTCGATCGCTAGTTGAACAGTTGAGCAAAATGAATTTTGACGGAATTGCTCAAGTAGGCGACCAACCATCTGACCAACTAACTCCGAAAATAGTAGTAGTGATATCATTATGGAACGTTATTGACAGCTACCCATTTCACTTCGCAGAGACGATCGCGAGGAATCAAATTAGATGGCTAGAACGGCTGTCAATAATGTTCTGTAATGCGTACGCTACTCCGAAAGACAGGGCACTGGTCAACTCGGCGCGTGTGCGTAGGATGAAGAGTTACTTACTAATCTTCTCGCAGATGAAGGGCATATTAGTGGCACAGTCCACACTCTTCCACTTGCCCGGATAGTCCTGAGGCGACGCGGTCGCGTTGACCGGCTTGCCCAGAATGGACATGGTCGAGCACTGGCCGAGGCCCTGGTTGGGATTTCCTGAACTATTTTGTTTACTATCAGCGACCTTGAATCGATTCATTTAGAGCATTTTTTTTCTCTCTCCAATCGATCCTGAGCTGTTATCTCTCGCAGGTGATCGAGAACCACTTGGAATGCATTAAAGATAAAGGATTAGTAATCAAATAGTATATTCCAAGTCGCTATTTAGAAATATTATTCTCTACCATTCAACCGCAATAAAACTAAGAATGCTCTTTCTAAAAGTTATAGAGGGAAGCCCCTTTCAATCGCCCATTCAATTGCCCATATTATTACCATCTCCACAAATTCAAATTCACAATTCAAATTCAAATTAAATCAAATTCCATCGTGTAGACTGAAAGAGGACGCATTCGCCCTTTCAAATCGACCCGGCGATGAAGACAAATGAGTGGGCGATCGCCCTCGGCGAAGAATGAATGAATGAATTGCCCGTCGAAAAAAAACCGTTCGCCCACTCAATAAATTGCCTACAGATGCGGCGGGAAATTGAAGGGGCGTTAGCGACACTGTAGTCAGAATTGTGAACAGTAAGCATTTGTCGCACCATTACTGTAGTTGGTGTAGTCCATACTCTCTCCGCCAATCCAGCTCCACGTGTTCTGATTCTGGTTGCTGTTTCTCAATCCAATATGAAGCTCGTCCATAAGACCGTTCGCAAAGGCAACACGACGGACGTAATTGTTCTCCTGAATATAACCAATCAAAATACATTTTTCTCTTTTTCCAAAATCTAAATAAGAAACTGTTTCAAAATACGGAAACTGCGGTGTTTTTATTTCACTCACAAAAAGGAAATTCTCTAAAACGTTGAAAACTACATAAAAACTGAACATTTCGACGAAACAACCCACCTGTTCGGTCAGAATGGACACTAGATGCCCTCCAGTGGATTTACAAGTCTGCTCTGCGTCGTTCCACGACATGGGGGATCGGAAGACCTCGAGGCACTTGGCTGATCCACTAGCGGTGGGAGTATCGCAAATCGCGTCTATATGATTACACACAGTTATATATCCACGGCAATATTCCAATTTGTCATAATGATCAGCATTGCCATTTTATGAAGAAAAAAAACGCCGCATAAATATTACATCTTATCTTAGAGTGGAAAATATAAACATAAAATGGAAAAAAAATCCCTTATCAAGAAACTTTGAAAGTCGGCCAAATTGTTTTTGCTGTTGTAACACACGTGAAATCGCGACTTGTGTTCCGAGAAACAGTCACCGGCCATGGTTTTCGCGTTCGGAATATCACTTGTTTCGCTTGAAAAATCACCGTATGTCCAGGGAACGGTGCAAACGAGCAGACGCGTGGTCTCCCCCGCGCTCTTCGCTTCCCACGCGTTCTTGTTGTTCTCGTCCAGTACGTCGTAGTGGAACGAGCGATCGCAGTGGGCGACGTCTGGCGCTGAAAGCGATTGGCATTATGGCTTCAAAATCGGTATTCAAATTCATTTCTGATTCTTCCATTCTCCGCAGAGCGGTTGTCTCTACGAGCGATAGACAACCGCTCAGCGGAGAATGGAAGAATCAGAAATGAATTTGAATACCGATTTTGAAACCTTGATTGCAATTATCCTCAGTATGATGACGAATGTGTATTTTCAGGTGAAAAAAACAGGGGCGCACTGCACATTTGCGCCCGAATGGTGAAACAAACGCTTACGCCGTTAAAACGACGAGATCGATGGCGCGTCTGTCCATTTCACCGTTATAGCGCAATTGTCCATGATGCTAACCACATCTACCACTGTTCAATCGTGTTCTTTGCTATAGCCTCTTTTAGTCGACAAAGCAACCCAATTAAATATACCTCCACTGAAGAAGTTGTATGGGCTGCCGTCGAGCCACGAATACTGCTGATTTCCTCGGCACTGCAGACCCAGCCAAAAGTTCCATTTTTGGTCAAACGGGCGCCTGACAAAATCCAGTGCCGTCTGGTAGAGCTTGATGTTTTCCTGTAATTTGCGTTCTCCTTGAGTCTCTTTCGCTTAGGGCGACTTCAACCTTTCAACGTATTGTTTTTGCTTTGATCGAGCGTTGAATATCAACACAGCGTCGTTGTTCTCATGCAGTATTCTGCATCCTATCTGAACTATTATTCCTAGTACGCGTATCACACCTGGATGCCACCCTGGTTTCTCATTTTGACGTGCTATTTCGTCGTTACGGAATAGGTTTCACCTGTGAGATAAATAGATTAGAATAACAGTTCAGTTAGGATGCGTAATAGCAAATGCACGGATTCAGAATTCTCTCACCTCACTGCTGTGCACCGAAGGGAGGAAGGAGCCGACCGAGGCGCACTTCGCCAGAGCCGCCGAGTAGTTGAGTTGGGCGATGACAGCATACCCGCACACTCCATCGTACCACGGATAGAAGCTGGGCGGGCAGCCGGCGAATGCTACAAAACATTTTTTTTAAATTATTAATTACTTTTTTAGCAATCATATTTTTAAAACCTTAAAAAATAGCCTTCTTTTTTAATTTTCAAACAAAATTTTTACCCGCTGTCAGCGCAGCCACGAAGACCAAGGCCGAGAGTGCACAGACTTGCATTGCACTGACAATGAAATGGGGAGAGCACGCCACAATCCGCAATCTCTCGACTTATATGGTCATACAGAGACCGAGGGACTCCATGGGTCTAATGTCATCCCTCCGACTCCCAACTCCTGCCTCAACACGAGAGCTGAGGACAATATGGAGGTTCCAGGCGAGAACTTCTTTTTGATCACAGACCGCTTAGCCATCCCGGATCTGATAGAATGCAGCGGTGATTAGAACATTAACGATGGCGCCGAATAGAAGAGAAAGAAAAATTGTGGAGGAGAATTAAGAGGAGCTGTTGATATCGTCAACATCAATTGTTGTAGGTACACAGATCGGCACATCAGCCACACTTGGTACCAATTTGAATCCAAAATGATGTCTCTTCCACTCTCTTTTACTCACACGTTTCCATCATTTCGAGAGGGTTGTTGCGAGGAGAGTGATACCGAGGAGGAAGCTAATCATATATAAGGTTTTGTTTTTGATATGTGCTGATAACGTCGGCATCGTGATGCGCTGCTCACAATACGTGCGATGGACACAATGAGTTCGGTGGTGTACACCCCTGGTACAAAGATCTTTAAAAATATTTATGTAAATGCGTTACAAGCGTTTAAAAATATTAAATTGTTTGAAATCCAAGCCGTACTAGACGAAAGGCATCCAATGGTCGTTGTTTCGAAACCCGCCGAGCACAAACGGTTTTGCAACGGGTTTTTTCAGCTTGGATTTCAATCCAAGCGCTTAAATTTTGAGGAATGAAATTAAATCGTTTGGATTAGCGCGGCATAGAATGAAATTTTTGAAAAAAAAGTGCTTGGATTTGTGCTTTCTTTCCCAACCCTAACGTGCATCCCTATTGAACTGTTGCTCAGAATCTTTTCCTATAAGCAGTTAAGGTGAAACATATGCTAAATCGTGGGTCAGAGAAACGATGAAATAGTGCGCAAAATGGCAGGGGCATAGTCTATCAAAAACGTAACGAGCGTACTGGGTATAACATTTCGGTTATGATGCATAATACTCATTACGCTTTCCGTGTTGGAGTTTGAATGCGTGAGAGAATGAATGCATTGCACCTATGATTCCTTCATCAACCTTAGCCCTGAATTGGATATTCGAAAGCGCAACAGAGAACGAGAGTGTGAAGCTGAATGAGAGAGAGATAGAAAGAGAAAGAGAAAGAGAGCAAAGTACGCACACAAACACACCCTCTCTCGCTCACCGTTTCAACCGCTATTCGGCTCTTTCAACACTCCTTCTCTCTGCTTCCTTCTTCTCTTTCTCACTCCCTTCCGCTTCTATTCATTCTCATCAGGCCGCATCGATTGCGCGATTCAAGCACGTATGGCTGAAGAGGAAAACGTTAGTTCGGTTATTTGTTTACTTTCTCCTTAACTCAGTTTACTTTTTGCTTGTTTACTCTTTGAAATAATGAGGAACAGGGGTAACTTTCCAGCGTTGCTCCGTGTGTGGTGCGAAACGGAAAGGAGTCAACCACCTCCGAATAGACCTGTGCCGAGCGTGCGCCGTGTTCTTCAGGTTGCAATTGATATGAGCTTTTTTGAGCCTGTCCTGCTAATTAGAAGGAACGGAACCGAGTTGAAATGCAGACTGGGAACGGATGAGTGCAAGCTGGATAGAGGTACGCTGGAATCAATGAATTTGGACCCCCGTTAGCTGCTCAGATAATGTTTGGGCATGCGAGAAATGTCGCTACGAGAAGATACGGCAAACTTTGAGCCAGCTTCTGCATCGGGTATAGGGTGGGCGCGACAGGCATTTTTCTCTGACCGCTCATGCTTGGAGAGAAAAAGAGAAATGAGAAGTGCAATAATATCTACCTATTCCAAGAGGTCTCTCATTTTCCCTCACTCTTTTACTGTGAGCGGTCAGACAATTCCTAGGAATAACCTATGAATTCCTCATGTATACCTATCACACCCACCCCAATCGGGTACTTTCGTCACCTAGAATAATTGTTTTGAATACAGGAAAAACAGAGACAGCCAGGACCGAGCAACGCGTTGGAGTGGAATTATGAGCCCATGTTGGATAAAGAAAAGTGAGCAAATGTCGCTTGTGTCCTCTTCCCTCATGTGCTGTTACCTCATGCAAAAATACTGAATTAAAAATCGGCTCTATTTCAGCGTCTCCTATTACCTGGACGAGCTCCGTCCCCTGAATGTCAGCCCAATGCTCAGAAAATACCGAAGATGTTACAAGTGATTTTTACTGTTATTTACGGTTCGAGTGACAAGTTTGAGTGACTTGTGCCGAGAGCGTCTGATCCTTGAATTCGGAACTCTAGAGAATTTACCGATTGACTTCATGGTGAGAACTTTTCGCGAACTCATTATTTCTGCCGATGAACACGCATTGAAATAATTATAAATGCTTGTATTGGTTAGAGTTTCTAAAACTGTAGTAGATTGCATTCGTCTATGGTCTGCATCTCATGGAGCGGTTGTCTATCGCATGTGAGAGACAACCGCTCCGAGTGGATTAGAAGAATGAGAAATGCACGGTACTTCCGATTTAGAAACCCTAGTATATATCAGACCAACGAAACAATTGCTCTGAACCTAATTTTCCTAGAAATAGTCCGGGTGAAACCGGTGCTAAAACACAGGTGAAAGTTAACAGAAACAACGAGATAGCTGGCAAAGATGAGAGAGCACAGTCGGTGAAAAACATAATGACTCGCACCCGGCGAAAAAGTCCGGTTGGGATGCACACTATTATGCATGAACCTTGTTAGACGATTCGTGTTTTGCAGATCGAAGCAGAACCCGGACCAACCGATAGCCGTAACTCATTCATTAAACGATTTTGCGATGGAATTTTCAACTTTTTAAATGCTGCTTCTGAAGAGTTTGCTGTGATGATGCCAGAATACAAGGTGTTGTGTATTTTCTTGATGGATTGCTTCGACGACTGAAAACAGCTGAAGTCTAATGCTTTTAGATGGAACTCTTCGTCAATTTTTGCAAAATATGGATTTCCTTTGAATGCAGTTATCGAACGATAAAATATTTCCCAGAAAATGAGAACAGGTTTCATTTTATTTAATTTTTGAGGGTTTGTCGCTCTTTCAACTAGTTACTAGATGGAGAAAAATATGTTGTAAGAAAGTGCTCTTGGCATATTGATGAAGGCGAGGGCATTGGTTATGCTTCCGAAGAGATTCACATAATTATCGCTTCGTCTTTATTTAACCACCACTGCAACTTTCATGATCCAATTTGCATTCTAAATGCGTACGATTATGTTGTCGTTCTGTGAAGATAGGCAGCTGAAATTCAGAACAATCGCAACATTTGGGAGATACATCGACATCAAGAACAATTTTTTTTCCAGGATTAACGGATAGTCCATTTAAAGCTGAAGCCACGAGGTGAATTTTCTTTGATAACAATATATACTGGAAACGTGTTAGACCCCTGATAAGAGACAGATTCCATTTCACCTAAATGAAGCAAAGTCCATTGCACGTCTTTCATCGTTTTTGTTGGTGTTCCTGTCCCTCGAGCAGTTGCTTAATGAACAACAAGAAATCATACAGATCAACAAACGTTCAGGCTGATGGAAGAAGTGGCCCATAAGTCGTATAGCGTGACAAGACCAGCAATGACGAAACTGAACCTCAGCCATGAGGAGTACATTGCAATTATAGCACTGCTGCTATGGAATATAAGTCAGTTAACTCCTCGCATCTAGAGAATGTGAATCGGCTCACAAAGAACACTACTTTTCTCTAGCTCATTGTCAAGCGGTTGTCTATAATAACCGCTCGCCAATAAGTTAGAGAATAGGAATGTACTTCTAGAGCCGATTCACGGTCTCTCCTCACATCCCTTTCCTAACAATACTGTTGTCTAAACTGCAGAACAAGAACAGATAATGGAACCACCAATTTCATACTGCAGCGAGTATTTCGGTGTCCGATGATATTGTTGACGTGGCTGCTAAAAACATGAAGGCGGTACTCCATGATCTCTACAAGTATTACAGGTCTGCGGTTTTCCGATCTCTCATCTATCCAATCTTAATAATCCGTGAATTTTTTGTCGATCTTAGACGCTCTCCTCACCTTCTCTTCCAGGTCCATCGGTCTCGAGGACTATTCCGCTCGTCTGGGAGAGATATTCGTATTTCTGCAACTGTTTGATGTCAGTTGATCATCTTATATTTCTTGTGGTTCACCAGACAATGAGGATGTAAGACAACATTTGCGCCATAATGGTGAACTGAACTGAAACACTCTCATATCACGGCTCAGAGTCATGGGATCTAATTCGGCACTTTGTCTCAATGCCCTTCACTCATAGGCAGATGCTTTCACTTCTTCTTTCAGAATCAAATCAAAGAATGCTCGCGTCTTTTGGAGACATTCAAAGTGCTGGAGGTCATCGACGAGGAAACATATAATATTCTCTCGTAAATACGCTATAAAAAGAAGACCGAAATAATGTAATTTCTATATGCAGTTTCTAATAAAAAATATTTATTAAGAAAAGCTTTGTCAGTGTGATGTTGGTAATTGTTGTGAATTTTGTGCTGAAACAGTGCAAGTTCAAAATTCACAACAAAACTGAAACATATCACGCCGTATCCGTATACGGTACATTTGAATATATCAGGCCGGTCACGTACTGATCGTACAGTGCCTGGTACACCTTTTTTCTAACCTATGTCTTTTGTATTTTTTAAAAATAGTCCATACCTGGGCGAGTAACATTAGGGGGGTGATAGCTCATGAAAATGCTTTTTCGATTTT
>JACMIF010002932.1:0-16124 GCA_014805445.1 Diplogasteroides magnus
GGGAGACGATGTCAAACCGAACCCGCAGAAGAAAAGTCGCAGGAGTACGTTCGATTCTGGAAGTTCTATGTAAAGCAGCTGCTCCAGACAATTGGGAAGGTCTTTTGGACTTGATTATACACCAGGTAATCTTGTTCATTGACCACTGTGTGTATGATTTATGTTTAGGATGACACTGATGACGAGAATCATGATTTTTCCAATATCATGGATTCTATTGGCAACCAGTTTCTGGAAGCGAATAACAGTATAGCCAAGCTGAAAACTATATCTACAGTTGCCGATGTTCTTTCTGTTAAGAGGGTACATCACACCTGAGAGAGAAAATGTTCATTGTTTTCATTCAGATACGACATCATCTTCCTTATGTTTCTGAGTACAACATTCGAGAAGCCAAGCGATATTCACGAGGACTGATATTGGAAGTGCACTACATAAGGGAACGATATGACAAGAAGAAAGTGGAAACGTTCATTTCATTCCTCGTCAGGTAAGAGGGAGCATAGGCAAGCCTTATCAAACCCACTTTTTTGAAGGTTAGTGAGAGCGAACGTTGTCGAAGGGAAAATCTACAATCTTTCCAGGAAGTAAGTCTGAACAATTGTAATCTGAACACTACGTCATCCAAACGGTGTACTATTGCTGGGATCAAGAATTACTCGACGTTCGAGTTCCACGTCAGTAATTTTGAGTACGATGAGAAGCAATGCAGATGTTTAGAATGGAGGAATAACAATGAGAAGACATTACCGCATCGGAGTTGGAGCTGAATTGCATTCGTCTTCTCTTCATCCCTCCTCAGCTTCAATCACGATCATCGCGGAAGGCGGACACAGGAAGGACTCAAATATGTTCTGGAATCTCGTAGAAGAAAAGTGCCATCGTGATAGGAATAGTCAGGACGTTGATGCTACGAATACCAATATGAAGCATTCGGAACTGGAAGATATGAATGGCGTCTTCTACTGTTCTACCCTTTCGTGTGAAGCCGGCCCATACCTTTCTAAATGGTGAAGAGATAGGCACGAGATGCTGGGCAATCATCAACTGCCTAAGGAACCAAAGAATACAATACTGGATACTGCTCTCGCAAAGTTCAACTCTGCCATTGAAACGCACCAACATGCAAGAGATGCCATCAAGATTGATTCCCTTTCGTCAAAACCTTCATCCCTAATCAATCTTCCAATGGGATTTGCTTTGCGCAGTTCTAACACGTCCAGAATGCACCCTGAAGCTAGGAAGAAGGCTGAAAACATTTTCTATGAGAAGAGGAAAGAAGGAATGCGGGCTTGTCCATTCGAGATCCATAATCTCCTCAAGTCTGCCAAAAGTGATGATGGCCGCTACCTCTACCCTCTGCCAGAGGTTGCTTATAGTATCTTAGCAATAAACATCTGTATATTTGAGGTTCCAACTGAGAAGCAATTATTTGGACTATTCTCGAGACTTGAATCGGTGAGACTGAAGACAACTGTAGGCCCAAGAAAATCCACAAGAGGGAAAAGGAAGAGTAATGTTGATGAATTGGAGGAATCTGACGAAGAGGAAGAGGAGACCATAAGGATTGATGACGAAGAAGCGGCGATGCAAGCAGTAGAAGAGTCTATTGACGACATCTTTTGTACTTAAGGTTATTGTGATATACGATAACATCGTTATTGATTAATATATGTAGTTATTGAATTATCGTCTGCTTATTTCTATCTAGAAGTGTTGTCTCTATATACCAATATGGTTGGAATAAAGATCAAAATCATGCTAGTCTTACACATTTGCACGTTAAGTACACATTGACATCCTTGTTGGGAGTTAAAAATTGGCCAGGATCATTAGAATAAATATAGAAAAAGTTGTCGGCTCGCCAGGACTCGAACCAGTGACGACCGGACGAGCTCATTTTCGATGCATCACAAAAACAGTCAAAAAAGCAAAACGGTTTATACAGGAAACAGTATTGTGGATGAAAAGACGGTCCGGAAACGGGCTATTTTTTCCGTTAGCGTATCATTTTGCACAGAATTTCATGCTTGTTCCAATGGAATGTTTCATTAGTAGGGTAAATGATTGCTGCAACATCAGTAGACCGGCTAACTTTTTCACATCTGCAATCATATCTGAATTAGATGAAAACTTTGTTCATAGCAACTTGATTCCGTTAAAAGCAGCTCTTCAAGAGCTCGCGAATGGAAAAAAGAACGAGTGAAAAACTTCATTTTGAAGCGAGTTATGACGGGAAATGTCTTAGCTGCAGAGAGCCGAGTGATGAAAATGTCGTGATTTTGAAAAATCATATCTCAAAAACGAGGCAATTTCGTGTAACCAAAAAATTCACAGGTCATCAGGGTCCAGTTGGGACCCTCTAATAAAAATGTGAGCCATTTTGATTATCATCATGCAACTTGGCCACTGGGTAGTCGATCCGTAGCTGAACGCCCTTTTATAAATCGGTAGTAAAGTGCATTTCCCATTCGTCTCTACGAGCGATAGACAACCGCTCCGAATGTGTATTAGACGAATGAGAAATATACTTCACTACCGATCTAGAAACCCGACTAACTGATACGCAGGAACGTTGGGATCGTCGTAGAGGGCATTGAGTGCTGTCTGCATGTGAGGATCATCACTGAGTGAAGTTGACGAAGATGACGTCGCTCCTGTATCCGCCGTACCCTGGTGACCCGATCGAGAAGCGGTTACTGTAATGTATGACACTGTTAGTAGAACAGCTACAAGGATAGGCAGAATATATATGTGAACCACAATTTGTTCAATGATATTACCACAAGACCAATTTACCGGCCTTATGCTGCCCAAGTAACACCAAATCAGCCTGGAGCGATCTCCTAGTGAGCGAAAGGCATAGACGTCATTGGCATTTGCGCCGTAATGGTGAAATGGATGCGCCATCGCTGTCGTTACTCTCCCGACGCATCTGTCCATTGCACCTTTATGGCGCAACAGTCCATGGCGTTCTTCTCTTTCGCCCACTAGGAGATCACGATAAGCTGATTTGGTGTTACCTGGACATCATAAGACAAGCAAATTGGTCTTACGACAATAACATCTAGCCTACTCAAAATTTTATCTGACAATGTGGTTTGGTGCAACCAATTATGCATGAATCTTGAAAATTGCGTTGGTGATGATTAACCGTACTGTATAATTCTTACTCATGCTCCGAATGAAGCTGCGGTCGGCATTCGCAGCCATTGTACTCGATCCTCCTCCTCCTCCTGCACTCGAGTCAACCTACAGTCCTGAAAAATCGAAACATTTTTCGGGATGCACTCACTTGGATACACAGAACAAAAACGACACTTGGGCACAGAAATTTGGCAACAATCTGTGCCCAAGTGAGTTAATCCCCTATCTTTCAACGCAATGCAGTGGCACTGTTTGCGGTTCGTTGTCAAGGTTCTCTGAGTTCTCATATGCACAACGTGCACATTCTACTACTCCCCCGCTAAGCTAATTATTCTATGACGACTCCGCGGCGGAGTCAAATTACTGTAGACCATTTCTACATCGGAGGCCTGGTTGGTCTTCTGAAACCTGCCGAATTTCAACGAGCATTCAAGCAAATACTGACGTTGTTGGCGACAAGCATCATTGAAATCGCGATACTTTGGAGGTTTCTCAAGCAGAAGAAGCGAGCCAGGCGAATCTCCCACTCATTGCATCTACCAGTCAGTGGACCGAATTCATGTGAATTCAATTCGGGGAATGTCTCGGTATGCATTCAGTTAATGCAAATTACCCCATATATCCCCGCATACTGGTCATTACTGGAGGTAGTTACCTACGGATTAATGTGTTTCCCGCTTGGACAACTTTTCTGCACTTTTATTCCATTATTCAGAGCTTGCCGAAAGCCTCATAAACAATTAGGCCGAACTCAACAGAACACACAGTGGAATTTCTGAAATCCTCAATCTCGTCCGAGTCTCGGAAGAGATCGGAGAGATGGGAACTTCCATGATGCGTTCCCTAGTGTCTTCATGGGTGAAAGACAAGAACGCCATGGGCTTTTGCGCCATAATGGTGAAAGGACAGATGCGCCGGTATTGTAGTCGTTTTTACGGCGCAAGTGTCCATTTCTTCATTATGGCGCTCTTGTCTTTCGCCCGTCTTCATCCTCATCATGACCCTATTGAGCGCATGCACGCTAGCAACAGTGCATCTCGTCTACAAGGATCTACCACGACATTATTTACGCCTTTGAAAGCAGGTTGACACTAACGCATAGTACGTCCAACACGATTAAAAATTCACCACTCCATCCCCATAGTCTCAGCACTGTTCGCAATCTCTATGTTCCTATATTTCTCAAAGCGCGCTATTTATTTTCTCTGAACGTCTGCAAACCTCAGCTCTCAGACTACTAAATTTCCGACACTCACAACAACTACCATGGCATGGTGAGCTTCAAACAATAACCTTTACGTTCCGCTGCACAGTGTTTCGATAGATTCCATAATTGGTTGGCTTCCGAAGAGCACGTTAGTTCTCGAAGGCGAAAGTCACGAATCATATTGCTTAGCAGCATAGTCTATATGCTGCATAGAGGATACTATTTCCATCTTTCGTTCTCATTTACAGATGAGTGCTACGGACAATCCTCACGGCATAGGAACTATGATAGTCGGTGGTGTGAAACTATTTCTCGGCGTTCTTCTGTGTTTCTGCGATGTCACTGTGGTTCTTTCTATATATACTGAGCCACTCCTACGGTATATTTTAAAGGAATAAAAAATTTCGAAGCCAATTTTAGGCAACAGCCCCTATCTTTGCTTCTGACGATGCTATTTCTGTATGAGTTGATTGAACTTGTTACCAGGATGATCTATGACTACAGCTCAGAGTTGCTATTGCATGCGGCTTTCGGTATGTGGGATCTAAAGGTAAATATTCACATCATTTAGTGTTAAGAGTGCCCCGGAACCGACGTCGGCGCGTTCACGCAGATGTTCGGATGGCAGTCAACGATGTTTTTGTTTCCAATAATGGCTGTTCTCCACCTCGTCGCCGTCGTCCGTCCCACGTTCTACCGAAGTATGGTCGGTACTCAGCTTCCAGTCTCAGAAGACCGCATTTGCAGATGTTCAGCAATGTCATATGGTACTTATTACCATTGTTGTCTCTACGCTTGGAGCAGTGAGCTCCATCATATACGCTTATCCAAGCTGTACCTTCTACTTCTCGGACAGGAAAATGATGTGGATGTACGATTCGAGCTCCATGGATCCAGCAAGTGGTCGTCTCCTCTGGATGACAGCAACACCAGCCTATGCCCTAATCGTTAGCAGCATTTGTTATTGTAAAATTATTTCTACATTTAGCTTGTTGCCTGCCCTCTGATAACACTTGCTATTGACATGGTTATCGTCTACAAGCTTTTTCGCATACGAAGCACCCGAAAAGGTCGCATATTCAACAACACTACTCATTCATCGTTTCGAGAGGTTTGAGCCTGCTAGATTAGCTGTGAAATGTCAGCACCTGCTTAGCGACATTTGACAAATTCGACTTCAACCAAATCCACGACACGTCCGTCGTTTTGGACCATGGAAATAAGATTGACGATTAACTTTCTGCTCGTGTCTGCTACAAGAATATATCAGACGATTATCTACATCATTGCGTCACAGTAAAGTTGAGAAATGCTAAGTGACGTTATATCAACTTTTCAGGTCTGACGATCCTATCATCGAAACTATCTTCATGGTTTCGACATTTGTCGCTTTTTCCAAGGGATTGATCTATTTTGTGTGCTCGAAGACGATACGAAACTCCGCGACGAGAATGTTCCGGAGATTCGTTTAGTATTTCTCTCTGTGATAGCAATTCAAAATCCATTCACGGGTATTATAAGGGTTTCATGATGTTATAGCGTTTCCGCCAATGGTACTTTGGTCTCGCGAGTAAAGCATTCGCCGAGGAAGAATAACGACTAATATGCACGTCAACCAAGTCGGTAATCCGAGTGCGAACACTAAATCTGGCAGGTGTGCCTTCTCTAATTCACGTGATATTTCGTTGTTTCCCGGACCACAAGTCGTGATTTCGCATACGTTTCAGCAGAAAAAAGGTTTTCCATTCAACTTACAGGAGTAATAACGAATATTTTGTTCTTACGACTCCAAGAACACACCAACTGCAGGCTGATTCGTCTAAATCCAGGACTATTATCCTGCACAAGTGCTGTCTAGGCGGTAGTCTGCAGCTCAATCATAGAATTACATTCTCTCGCACTCAACCGTGCGCTATGAAGTTTGACCACTTACGGGTAATAAATCAATCAGTATGGCGATGTAGCTGTCAGGTTGTGGAAAAACAAGCAACAACGGTATTCGACACACAGCAACGACAAAAGCCAAAACGCTATAAACTCGTCGACTACAATCTCCAATACGACCTTCTCGGATTCGTGAAGCAAGCACAGGAAAGACCATGAAAGGAATCCGCTTATTATTCATCCGATCCTGATCTAACACTCATCTCGCGAGAAAGAATGTCTGTTCTATTGTAGTTTAACCTTTTTCTATTCTAGGCGCTTGTATCTTCCCTGACCCCTTTGAACAGTGTCTTTTATGGGAAGGGTGTGATAGACGCACGGGTAATGGACCTTAGCGCCATAATGGTGAAGTGGACGGATGTGTCATCGTTGTCGTAAACATCACGGCGCAGGTGTCCATTTCACCACTATCGCGCAAATGTCCATGGCTCTCTTTGACCTCGTGAAGCGATAGCGCATCCACCTTGCGCGCTTGTACGATGAAAGTTATGCCCACATCAATGCTAGAAGTTAGATAGCCCTCTTGCGAGAGTCAGCCGAAATCAACTGTTAGTAGGGGATCAAATGGAACATAATAAATACCTTGACAAACTCTTTATTCTGAGTATCAGCTAACCTTTGGGCACCAACGACATCAATTCTCAGAATCGGAAACGAACGAATAACACGACGATTCGCAGCGAAGCACGGCACATTGTATGGGAACATCAGCTCTAATTAGGGCGAAAAACAGGAACACCATAGACATTTACGCCATAATAGTAAAGTGGACACGAGAATGGAAGACAAATCTCTCCAATTCATCATAATGGCGCAAATGCCCATGGTACAGCTGTCTTTCACCCTCTAGTTCATCGGGCACGCGCTAATCAAGCACAACAGGGGACAAGATTTGCCCCCGAAACACCACATCTAAGTGGTGTGGATTGATTCACAACAACTGATCAAATCAACTGCCTAACTAGTCTCTATATTAAAGGCCTCTCTCTAAGAATAAGAAAAATAGTGCTTACAAAGCAAAACGAAGAAGTATGAGCTACAAGCGAGTATAACAAGGCATCCACATTAGCGCTTCTAAAACGGTAATTCTAATTCGAAGATTAGACGAATGAGAAATGCAGCTTCTGCAGCAAAATTACCGTTTTAGAAACCCTAGTCCACATGCACAAATCTGGCGCAACAAAGCAGGCTCTGAGCACATCAATGTGGGAGGAAAGTTGAGAAAAATAGAGACAAGTGACTAGATTGCAGCAAAAACCATGAAATATCGGGAGAGAAGTGAGTGGTGGTTGGTTCTCTGAGCAATGTTTAAGAGTTTTGGTGGTAGAACAGTGCGAGTCGGATACAGAATAAATCAAAAAAGAAGAAGCAGCAGCACATTGTGCCCCGTACGGCATTCAGGTGTTCACGAGATAAAGCACTACAAATCTACAAGGCTGATAGCGAGGGAGGGATACGGTAAATCTAAAATGAAGTGGACGGAGGCATCAGGAGGGGGAGGGGCTACCGTACTCCTCAGTCTTCTCCTTAGGATACGGGAGAATCGGAGCGGAGGAACGACGACGCGAACTGCTCCAGGCTCGACAGCACGAACGTCGTCTTGCCCCTGTAATGAAGGAGATTATTTCCCGATTGGGAAGGCAAATCGATTTTCCAGTAATCATAGCGACCAATACATTTTTCATAAATTTACCAGCCGGTCGTCTTCAATAATTATAGCAGTCACTCCATCCGGCATAAATGCAAAAGCAGAAACATGACTTTCACTGGTCCTCGCGAGCACTAACTTGAGATTCATTTTGTTCAGCCACAACAAACTAAGCGACTTTGAAGGAACTACTTCCAAATAAATATTGGTGACACCGCCACAAATCAACAGGCACTAATCTCATTGTTAAGATAAATATTTCCAAATGGTCAGCTAATTCATAACCATGGTGATCCCATCGAACCGCCCTCGGTTCTCCAATTCTTGCTCCAAGGACACATATTTAACTTCGATTTATTGCGTTCCCTTTGATATTTGCACCCCATTGACCCAATTTTGACTTGTAAACATTCATCACACCGACCTTCCTTCGCATAAACTTTGAATAGAGCAGTCAAATCAATTTGCCATTAATCATAGCCGCCAATATATCATGCACAATGTACAGCTACACGAATTTCACTGTTCCAGATGACTACTATCTACAAGTATCTAGTCCCTGCAATGAACGAAAACGTTTTTATTTCAATAGTTTTTCCAATGATCTACTGGTTATTCAAACAGCGCCGAAACAACTACTACAACAGCCAATGCATCCCGCGTAAATAAAGAACCAGCTACACGAATCTCGTGGTTCTAGACGAGTACCAACTTGTTGATTCATTAACATGTCTAGCCCACATCTATCGACGTTGAACAAACTACTTCTAGGTCAATACTGATGGAACCACCATAAATCAACAGGCACTGCAGCATCTAACCTCATTGACAGCATAAATACTTCCAAATGGTCCACCTACTCATGTCCAATAACTCCGTTTTCGACCCGGCTGCGTCAACTTTTGAACTATGTAGGGTACGCGGGTCGATTTTCCAATAATAATAACGGCCAATACACCACTCAGAAATGTGCAAGTAGGTCGCTTTACTCCTATATTGCACGAGTACGCTGAGAACAATCATAGCAGCCAACACATCGTGCATAAATGTACAAGCAGCTACACGAATTTCACTAGTCCTTACTAGGGCGTGGAAAGGAAGCAGAAGTGCACATTTCTGTCGTCTAATTCCCTCGGAGCGGTTGTCCATCACATGCGAGATACAGCCGCTCCGAGGGAATTAGACGAAAGAAATGCGCACTTTTGCTTCCTTTCCACACCCTAGTCCTTACGAGTATTCTCTTGTGATTAATTAAATAGGGTCCATTGAGCCACACGCTCACCGACATTGGATAATCAACTTCAGAGTAAATATTGATGGGACCGCCACAATTCAGCAGGAACTGCTCAGCACAAATACTCCCAGAACTACTTGGAACTAATAGGATGAAAGACAACCGCGACAACTGCGCATTGGCGGGATGATTTTCATTTTTGTGATGTGAACTGGTGGCGCTTTTGTCCATTTCATCCACAGTTCAAATAGTGGACGCGGGGCCGGTCTGAGGCGGGTTGGGTAACCAAAATGTTCATGGCTAATCGCGAGTTCGAGTCAAAATTTATGAAAATTCAACTGAAAATAGCCTAAAATATATAGTTTGCACCTCTAAGGGTAAAATTTTCCGGGACACAGGCCCCTGCAATGAATCGGAACATCCAAATCAGCATCGATTATTCCAAAGTACTCGTCCACATATTTCCATACAATGCTTTGCTATACGCAGATCCTACACCAAATCTGTGATTTAACGTGCCCTTTGTGCCAAGAACCGGTATAAACGGTTTTGAATTCTTAAATCTATTATTATAGCAGCCAATACATCCCGCACAAATAAACAATCAGCTACACGGACCTCGTGGTTCTAGATGAGTACTAAGTAGTGGTGCAATGAACGACAGTCTGATCAACATTGTAAAAATTACTTCAGGGTAAATATTGGTGGAGCCACCATAAATCAACAGGCACTGCAGCATTTAATCTCATTGTCAGCATGATTATTCCGAAATGGTCAGCTAACTCATGACCTTGGTGGCCTCATCGGTCCGCCCTCGGGTGTCAAAGTCCTGCTCCACGGACCCTTAATTGACGTCTATCTATTGCTTTCCCATTTATATTTACCACCACCGACCCGCTTTCGACCCTAGTTGCAATAACTTTTGAACTATGAATAGCGTAAGTAAATCAATTTTGTCAATAATCATAGCTGCCAACACATTGTGCATAAATGTACAAACAGCTACACGAATCTATTGGTTCCAGGTGATTACAAACTTTGCATTCTTGAAAAGAACATTAAACACCTCACTCTGATTGAAGTTGAATCGACTACTTCAGGGTAAATATTAGTGGAACCACCGCAATTCAGCAGGATCGGCTCAGCATAAATATTCCCCGAATGACAAGGAAATATGTACTATGGAGAAAGACAAACAACAGCGACAACTGCGCATTGGCGGCGATGATTTCAATACTTGTGATGTGAACTGATGGCGCTTCTGCCCATTTCTTCAATAGTTCAAATAAATTATGCGGGGTGGATCTGATAACGAGGTGGGATGGGTGCACAAAATTTCAGCAATTTCGGATGAGACTCTAATTATACCAGCCAATACATTCTGCATAAATGCAAAACCAGCTACACGAATTTCGTGGGTTTTAGACGAGCACTAACTAGCCCCCCGCAACGAATCAAACGTATTTTTCCCAATATTCTTTTGAGAGATGTATATTGATCATGCAAATTATTATAATGGCTAATACATCCCATGTAAATAAACAATCGCCTATACGAATGTCAAGGTTTTTGCAGAGTACTAACTAGTGATTCATTGAGCTCATTCTTTCCATGTCTCGATCAATGTTGAACAAACTACTTCAGGGTAAATATTGATGGAACCACCTCAATTCAACAGGAACCGCTCAGGACAAATATTCCACAAAATGACAGGGAGCTAATCGATAGGGTGAAAGATAACCGCGACACTATGATGGCTCGTTCAAATCTCGCGAAATAGAAAGTCAAATGACTTTCGCCCGTTCATTTCCCACGCTAAAGAGAAAGTCAAAGCGTAGGGGGAGGCTCGCCTCTCCCTACGCTTTGACTTTCTCTTTCGCGAGATTTGAAAGAGCCATGAGTTTCGGAATTCTGAAACCTGTTCCAACGGGCGATCCCTAACCGATATAAACTGCTACAAATCAGACTAATATCATATCAGCCAATACATCCGGTAAAAATTTACGAATTTCACTGTTCCAAATGACTAGTCCCGTCAATGAATCAAGGCATTTTTTCCGATTGTTTTTCGAATGATGCAAGCCAAAGCCAATTACTGCAACAGCCAATAAATCCCGCGTAAATAAACAAGCAAGCTACATGAATCTCATGGTTCTAGATGAGTACTAACTTGTGGCTCGTTGGCATAATTACCACCTTCTGATCAACGTTGAACAAGCCACTTCAGGGTAAATATTGTTGGAGCCGTCACAATTCAACAGGAACATCACAGCACAAATATTCCCAGAACGACAAGCGCTATGAGTATTTGCGGCTATGATTGTCTATGCCATCGTTACGGCTTAAATGTCCATGGCCCGCTATCTTCATTCAGGAATCTGATAGACAGCACCAAATTAGAAAGAAAGGAACTACTCACTTGATGGCGCCCAGTCCTCTAAGCGTCTTGTCCACACTGTCGATCGACTCGCGCTGGTCGTCCACCTTGTCCTGCAAAGAATTCAAATCATTCTTGGTCCCGACTGGAAAGAGTAAGTATCTACAGAATTCTGATGGAGGATTGGCCTGTGTTTCTAACGGTTTATCGTGTCTCTCTCATTTCAACTGTCACACTTGTCTCCCTAACGAATGTGTCGACTCGAAAACTACAGTACCTTCATGTCTCTGTGTACGCCTCCTACCGTTGCGCGCAAGCCCTCGTACACCTGCTCCATTTCCCTGAAAGTCAAATTAGAGAATTGGCGGGAAAAGGAAGGATTATGGTACCTCGCAGCCTGGGTCTCGCAGTGCGACGTGTGTGCTGCGGCCACGTTCTGCATGCGCTGGGAGAGATGAGTGCGGAACTGGGCCTGAATCAGGGTAAGTTTGAAGAATTTGCTGGGTCCCGACTGGAAGAATACCGTACGTACATGGTAGGATCGTATCAAAATTTCAATAGCAGAGTGATCATTATCACAGAAATTTATTAGTGTCAACTGTGGTTGTTTTCGGATATGTTTCACCGTTGTTATATATAATGTATTTATAAGAGCTGTGAAACATATCCGAAAATTTAGTCATACAGCCAACCCTAGTGTCAACTGTAAAAGTTAACAGTTTCTTTATGCAGAATTACTTTTGTTAGTCATTTTGACTGCCCATGTATGGTTTGAACAATTTGTGTGACTCCCGACTGGAAGACTACCGTATACCTTGAGATGCTGCTCCTTGGCGGCGCTGTTCCATCGCAGACGCTCGTACGCGTACAGGCCACCGTAGATGGCGCCCGCGCCCGCGATCACCTGAACGTCAAAATAATCATTTCGAAAAAATGAACAAGGCACATTCATGCCTCACCGAATATAAGAAAGTAACGACTACCGATTCCGATAATTTTCCTCCGCTGCTACAGTCAATCAAAGTCAAAACGTACAATCAAAATGATTTTCAAAAAATACTAGCTGTTTCAAGGCGCGTTCATGTCTCATCGAGTGTATGACGGTAACAACTACCGGCTTAGATAATTATCCTTCGATACCACGTAAACAGATCAACTATCAGGTGCGCTGATTTTTCTGTTCACTGCATACAAAATTTCACAATTTGTAAATAGCATCTTACACCCGAGCGCCTTGTAGATTACACCCGTTAAAATACTTTAGCTCTTACTAGACGCATACAGGCGTTATCGAGAATATGAAAGTATCAATTACTGATTTCGATGATTCTGCATCATTACTGCAGGCAAAAGTAAAACCAAAATGATTTTCAGAAACACTCCAGCTATTTCAAGGCGCATTCATGTCTCATCGAGTACGTGAAATGACCAACTACTGATTTCAATAATATTTCCTACAAATGGCTGTTAAAAATGCAAACTTGAATTGAAAATGGAAACCAATCAGATTGCTGTCACAGGAACCACGTAAACAGAGAAGCTACTAGCTGCGCTGATTCATCTGCCCCCTACTTTCAAAATTTCACAATTTGTAAATCGCACCTTCCACCCGAGCGCCTTGTAGATGACATCCGTCGAAATAATCTAACTATTTCAAGACGCATTCATGTATCATAAAGTGTATGAAAGTAACAACTACCGACTTAGATAGTCTTCCCTTAATGGTAAAGTGAATTGGAAATTGAAAACCAAGCGCATTAGAGTCACAAGAAATACGTAAACAGAGCAACTAGTGTCTGCACTGATGACTACGTTTCTCATCTGATCTGATAATTTAATAATTTGTAAAACACACCTTCCACCCTAGCGCCTTGTAGATGACACCCGTCACCAGCACCAGGCCCACTCCTCCGTTGGCCAGGTAGGCGGCAGAAGTGAGCACCATCTGCGACATCATCGCTGCCTCGGCGTCAGCATGCGCCTGCAAAATAGGAGGAATTATGTTTCAGTTAGAAATTAAAACTAAGGAAATTGCTGCCATTCAATAATCGACGCATCATGCATTTCTACGACAATTTAAGAAAAAAAAACTTCGAATGAACTTGTATCCTGGCATGACAATATGAGGATTACGGTAGCTCACCTTCACAGAGGTGCCTGCCTGTCCCACGGTTTCCTGCTCGGCAGATGGCGTCTTCTGAACCTACGAGAATTGCGTTGCTTGATTTTTATAAAAGTCATGCACATGAAAAACCACTATTAGTATGCAGATATTCACAAGTTACTATCAACCTGTGTATATTGCCATACTAATCCCGAGCTGCTGCGATAGTACGACTACAGTAACCGTATCAGTGAGGACACGGATTTCGCACTAATTAGGACACAGTAACCCGACAAGACTACAGTAGGACCTCAAGATTGGGAAGACGAGGCTTTGTGGTTGTTTCTGCTTTTTTCGGGAATTACTCTCGTTGTACAATTGAATCGAATTTCGCCCAAGCCTTGCTATGCTGGCTATGCCACAGGGAAGTGCCTTGTAGAGTCAGAATCGCGACATCACTTGTCCCTCCTCTCTTTCGCTTGGATATGATACGGATTCTAGATCATGCCTCCGTTGACATGCTATTATGCTTTCTCCTATATCCTCGCTTAGCCAAGACTACAGTATACTCAACCAAAAACATCAACAAGTACGATTACTAGAGTACCACTACCGAGGCCATAAGTAGATCAAGATACAGCAACTCACAAAAATGATATTGCTATCACGCTACAGTAACCGTACCAGATAGGGTGCTACTGTAACAGCACTAGTCAAGACATACAATAACCCACGAAAGTGAGACTGCTACTGAATTACTACAGCAACCGCATAAATAATGATACAGTAACTCACGAAAGTGAGAAGGTTGCCACTGATGGCGGTCACCGGCTGCCCGGTACGGTACGCGACCAGACGACGGATGAGAGCAGAGATGCCATACGAGAATCTGCAATGGGAACAGTTTGATTATTATTTTTATTATACCACGTTTAACATGATACGATTGCGTATCCAGGAGAGGTAACACATTTATGTACATCAAGCAACGTGAAATCACCAAGTGCCTTGGGAATATGTTTTTATTCATAGTACTAGAGGTACCCCTCTAACAATAAGCGACGCCACCTAGGTTGTAAAGTAATTCTGCTTCATCTTGTCGAATCGCATTTGACATGAAGCATTATTTCCCACCGAACCGACTTTGATCTCGGTTGCATCACTTTTTGAACTATGATTTTTATGGGCTCTATTGTGAGGGGGCTTTATGCCAGACAAATTGCGCGTTCAAGGAGGCATCACATTCATGGACACCACGCAACGCGAAATCAACAAGTTTGCAAGCATTGGAACACTGCACGAATTAGCGTTTCATCTTTGCGCAGGTGCCATGCAAATCTGTATTGTTCCAATTTTAGTTATATGTTCATTTTGTAACGAACAGTCATTGGAAATATCTACATTGGGATTGTTTGGTCTCATATTCATTTTGACATACAGCAATTGCAAGAAGGGGAAGTACGGATTACGTATAGAAATACGAATATATTCATTGATGCACTGATACATGAAACTGATCGGTTAGGACTATCAAAATGCGTACGTGTGTCCTTTTTTCTAAAAGTAAACGTCGACATCAGGCCTCTGTTTAATGGAGATTAAAGACGCGTTTTGTGGATACCACATGAGATTAACGCAAGGAAGGAGAAGAAGAAGTCGATGCCATGCTACAGCGTGTGTAGAGTTTTTGTCAAAATTTATTTCAATTGCAGAGTGTACCCCTTACAAAACGCCTATTTTCGCAGAGTGATTATCACAAAAACTGTAAGCGACCTCTTCCACCCGCCCGTGGTAATAAAGTCTAAAGATATTTTTACCTCATCCCACCAAGCAGCCGTCGACGTCACTTGTCAAGTCGGTTGCATCACTTTTTCAAGCATTTCTATTTTATTTTATACGGTCAGTACTGCATTCTGGCAGTATTGCGCATTCTGGGAGGCATCATATTTATGGACACCAAGCAACGAGAACTCAACAAGTTTGCAAACATTGGAACACTGCACGAATTTGCCGTGTTATCCTTTCGCAGGGGCCAAGCTAATCTTCCCCGTATTGCTCCAGTTTTAGCATATGTTCATTTGGAACGAACACGCATTGACAATCATTACCGTGGAATTGTTGGGTTTCATATTTATTTTTGACACGAAGCATTTGCCCAAGAAGTATTAGCGAATGAAAATCGGAATCAATTCAACGATGCATTGATACATCGGCAACGTGACATTTTGGAACCGACATTTTGGAACTTTTTCTCCTATTATAAAAACGACATTTTGGAACTCGCGCTTCTTTTCAAAAACGACATTTTGGAACCGCGCCGCTGAGCGCCTCTTTTCAGAAACGACATTTTGGAACTCGTTCGCCATGCGCGATTGTCGAGTATCGTTTTAAGGCGATATTTTGAACGGTTTTTTTTAGAGTATATTGCAATAGATAAATGTTCTATTGCAATTATTTTTCAGA